>JAKXYG010001273.1:487500-612062 GCA_025895645.1 Cardicola forsteri | reverse complement strand
AAAACAAACAACAATGACACGTAAAACAACGAGTAAGCGCAAAACAACAAGCTACTTTTGGTCAGCACGTCACGCAAGCGTAACGCAGTGATTCATTGTAATAAACATACTACTTAATATAAAATTAGTAACATCTTTTCTCATGATTAAATTTATATAATTTTGAAAAAAAAGGTAGATATGTAGGACTTACCCAATTGTTATTCTTACAATTATTTATGCAATGGTAACTTAAACAATAATTTGTTAATAGCTTGATAAAAAGTTGATTTTTTTATTTTAAACAATGTTTGTTGTACAATTATTAGTTTTAAATATATTTAATTTCCTTCAGTATCATTATCTTTCTTCTTATTATTATTATTTTGAAATATACTAAAAAATCTGCCATTATGTTGTATAAAGTTTCTAATTTTTTTGTTAATTAACACAAAAAACATGCGTACTTAAGATCTTCAATTTTTTAACAATAATTTATTTAAATAAAATAAATCGTTAAATTTATTTAACGCAGCTTCACTAAAGTCTTTAAACAGCTTAAGAATAAATGTTACACCAACCGGTTAAAGTCTTTTAAGCATTTCCCTTTACAAGATAGGAGTCTCCGGGGCAATCTTATTTTAGTTTACAAATTATTAAGATCAGAAGGTGTAAAACATCCTTTTGTTTTTGTTAATAATTTTTGTAGAGAGTACCCTTTTAAGTTATCTAAGCCAAGAGTTAAATCCCATGTACGTCTGAACCACTTCTCGTATAGGATCATATCTGCATGGAATCTTTTACGGAACCACATTGTTTTAGCGTCGTCCATTGACTCCTTCGAATTGGCGTATAATAAGTGTTTTTTTTTAAATTTATTTTGTTGATATTTAATAATTTGAACCGAGTACTAAAAAAAGCTTCCTTCTATATAACTCGTGAATATACCTGAAATACCTGAAATACCTGCCTCTGCGTTGGAAAAACTACCTTAAAAAATCTTTTTTAAAGACAAAAAATACTAATCCAGACACCAAAAAAATTTTCAAATAGTTTGAATGTTTTTTTTATAAAAATTTAACATTTAAACTCTTACCGGTTTAAAAACAAAATAAAATTTTATAAATTTTACAACATTTTTGAAAGTGATTTTACATCCACTGTTTTAACTAGATAAAAAATTACAGTTTTTTTTATAAGTTGCGGTTTTACGTAACGTGTTAATAGAGTGTTGTTAAAATTAAAAAAGTAGTTACTTTGTTGTTATTAATAATATTTAAAAAATATAACTTAAAACAAAAAAATAAATTTTATTTAAAATATATTTATAAAAATAAATTATTTATTAATATTAATATTATTAAAAAAATATTATATATGTAAATTTAAATTAATTAATATAAATTTAAACCTAGTTTTGTTTAAATGTACATAGTACACTCAGTCATTTTGATCAGCCGCGGTGTTATTTTCCATCCTTACTTTTATTAATATGTTCTGATGTTTTTTTCTGTGTATTGATTTTATTTACATTATTTTCATATATTAATATTTATTTCGGTGTTTAATTTTTAATTTACACTGATTTTTAAAGATGCCGTCAAGAAAGAACGATATTAGGATTTCACGTAAAATACCAAGTTTAAGCACACAGTCTTCGAACAATCAGAAAATTAAATCTGTCCGTGCAGTTAGGTAGGTATCATTAATTTTTAGTATTTTGTTTTTTAGAAAACCGAAATGTACAATTTTCAATGATAGCGTAGATCCAAACGCTTTATCTTTGTAAGTATTCAAAAATTGACTGTTTTATTTTGTAGAAAAAGGTCAAATAGAGTTACTAAAGACATATATAATAAGTAAGTTTTTTTAAATTTTTTTATTTTTAATAGAAATTCATTTAAAGTTAAACCTATAGAAGTGAACATGAACCAAAAATCTATAGAATATCAGAAAGATAACCAAGATTCAGTTAGCCCTGATCACAAACGGAGACGTTCAAGTGCTGAAAACTACATTAAAAAACGTTTTTTGTACGATGTTGTGGAACCTCCTAAAAGAACAAGACAAAAAAAGTTGGTTACTATGTTTGAAAATTCATCTTCTACATTATTGCCTGCTTCTCCAAGAAATTTGGTAAAAAAACACAAATCTAAATATTCCACAAATCATATTTCTAATGACAACGATTTGTTAGTTTATCTTCGAAGTCGGCGTAGCAGGCGTTTGAAACCGAAAATGGAATACAGTCCATCATATATTACGAATAATGGAGACGAATTGGATCTAGACGATGTAAATGAAGTCCGGGTTAGCGAAAAAACGAAAGTGCCATATAAAGCAAACAACAAATTGAAATATAGTTCTAATTGGTCAAAAAATAAAATACCGAAAACTCACTCTGGTTTTGCTCAAGTTTCTGGAAATAAAAGTTTGGATGAAATGATAAATAATGATGTAAGTTGTTTGTTCATTTAAAAAATAAAATGCGTAGCATATGTAGAAATTCATTTAACTACTTTTTAGTTGGAATTGATATTATGGTCTTGTTTTTTATGTAAATTAATCTATTTACTAATCAATATACGATATTAACTTACATACGTGTTACTTTTATGTGCATTTTTCTGTTTTTAAAAAAATGAATTTTGTGTTTATATTTTCAAAAATTTTATAATTTATATATTTATATAATAGCGCTTTTTCAATTTTCTATTAACAATTTTATTAAAGTTTTTAAATAAATAGTAATAGTATAATGTTTCCTTTTCTGGTTTATGATAATTGAGTGGTTGTTTTTTTTTACTTTGTAGTTTAATGACGTTTCATATCAGTCTACTTATCCAGACATTCTTTTAGATGATAACCCGATAGCATTAAGTGAGAATATTCATGCAAATCATAACCATTCTTTAATAAATTCTCCAAAACACAAAAATAATTCAATTATTCGACGCTGTAGTCCCAACAGAATTCATAAAGGTTAGATTTTTATTTTACCATTTTAGTTTTATATTTGCATAACTAATACAATTTAATGCTTATAATTTTTTATTATTTTATCCACTTATTGTGCTAATCTAAAGTTCATAGTTCGGTTCTGATTAATATGCTTAAAAATAAAATATTTTAGCTATTAGAAATTATATTCAATAAAATTTAGATAAAACAATACAAAAATCACGCAATTTCCAGTTACCAATTACGTTTACATAAGTGTTGACCATTTTTTTATTTATTGATTTTGTATTTAAGGTGCATGATTATAGCAAAATGTAGAATGTTTTATAACTAATTTAAAAAAGCCACATGGAAAAATTTTAAATTTTATTACAATAATATTTTCAACATTTAAAAAACTTACTTATTTACCTATTAGTGGTGCAGTTAGCAACACAAATCCATATCTACTTAAAGTGTTTAATCATGGGTTTTTAAGGAACTGTTGATTTATTTTTAAAAACTTTACCATTAATGTAAAAATTCTATGATTTATGATATATTTGACCACTGAGTCATTCTATTTGCATTTAGGGAATATTTTAAATAAATTTATTTAGTCATTTCTATTATTAAATAATTTATAATATTTCTAAGAGTTTAAATGCCTTGAATTATTAACATATTATTTTCCACTCGGAAGCAAAGTTGTCACTAATGAACCATTTTTATGGTTATCCAATTGATTGCCAGGTGTTATGACACGCAGGTATTACTTAAACACCATCTGATGGCAGAATTAAAAAACCACTTTGTAAAGTTTGTACAAAACCACTGATAGATAATTATTACTGAGTTTGTTACTCAAACTTGTTAGTTATGCCTAATTTATTGTAAAATAACAGGATTGAGTCAATAAAATTTAATGATTATGGAAATGCACAAGATTTTTTGGAATTGGTGGTTAGTATATATGCGATGGTAAATTAGAGTGCTTCTCAAAGTTACTTTTTCAGATCTAGGTTTTCAAGGAGCACAACTTTTAGCTCTATTCAAACTTTTTATTGATTTAATTTATATTGTCTCAACTGCACTATTTACCTGTTTTTATTTCAGAAATCTCTGACACCTATTCACATCAACCACTTTTCTCTTCGGATGGCATATCATCGGTGGACGGAAGTCACCCGGGTGATCTTTTAGACTTTTGTCATGATTCCACTTCGGATCATTTTGACCGTATGGCAGCAAACAGTAGTGCCGCAGGAATAGTCGAACCTGATGACGACCTTGAATCTATAGGGTCACACAATCTGATCAACAATAGACAACCACTGCAACAGCCCAGCGAAGAATTGGAGGAAGAAGATTTAATTGCACCCAAACTGTCCATTTTGGCAGCTTCTTCGACAACTGCTATCGATTCAGATCGTGTGCTTGTGTCGACGATCTCAGAGATGGGATTAGGTGGTGGAAGTAGGCGCAAATCTCCGGTTCGTCCGATGCAGGTGCTTCGAACCAAAACTGCTGCTGCTCATCAACAGCCTGTTGTTTCCAGTGTCGCTTGTACAAATTTGCAATCTTCTGTATTGGCTACTGCTGTTGATGGAAGGTGAGATGTTTGTATAAACTTGATGATATTTATCCGATTTTATTTAGTTTAACATTAAGCATTTAAATGTTGACTCTTTTAGCCGATTCAAAATCAGTGTTGAGGAAGGAGGAAAGTTGAAGTGTAATGGCAGAGTGGATTGAGTGGGAAGGTTTGGTTTTCTGATCTCGGGTAACCGGAATAGCATTATCATTTTAAAAAATTACATTTAGATGAAGCCAGCTAGTGGTTCAATCAGTTTCTACTCAACTCTTTTTGTACAAAATATTTTATTGGAGGGTCCTATTTAAATAATTAAATTTTTTTGAAGTTTCAAAGTCATAGCAACTCTACCTTTGTAAATACAGAATGAATTGTATATATTTTATTTACTACATAAGGTCTATATTTCTTAAACTATAGCATGAATATTCTATGCGCAATTAGGGTTGGTTTCATGATCGGTTGAACAGCGAGAAACAATGGAACGAATTGAATTATCGTTTAAGCGAGCAGTGTTGCATTCAAGGTTTTCAATATTGCTTATGAAATTTCAGTTTCCTGTGATGGTGATAATCCTATTTTTGTTTCTTAATTTGGGCTATTTTAGACTCAGACTAACACGGATTAGGAACAGTGTACAGTAGTTTAACTGGGCTTCCTCATTGGAGGATAGATTGAAGCATATATTCGGAGAATTTAAAAGGCATGCGTTTACCGCGTATGGCCGTTGGGTTAAGGGAGACAATCCTGACAAAACGGAGGTCCCGTCTCAATGTTATCGTTTATTTACCAGGAAACTTAATTACTTTTTTCTAACGTTTATGGCGTTTACGAGGATTTTTTGTATATAAAGTATGGAAGGCAATCTTTAGGGATGCGATCCTATTATGGAAATAATGTTGACGTGACCATATCGCCAATCAATTTTAGATTTAAATTAATGTTACATTGAATTTTAGCATTTTTACTTCTAATAACTGATTTTGTTTGCAATTGACATTTCAGTCCTTACATTTTTACTTCGTGTGCAATTTCCAACAATAGACCCATTTCGGATGCCGAGTATTCCTATGGAGACGACGACATTTTGTCTGCTGTTTTAACTGGAACTCAGCATTTGTCGGATAGTAGCAGTAGACAGTTGTTGGATGATAACGTCCACCAAACACAACAACCAAGTTCTATCGTACGTTTGACGAATGTCGGTTCCAATACCGAGGTTACAGCTCGATCTTATCACTCCAATGATTATCAATCCAGTCCAATTTCTACCGAAAACACAACCATTCCAAACGGTGGTTTATTGCCGTCACTGTTGGCCCAGTCATTGCGACCACGTACGTTATTATGAATTGTCAACTACGGACTAAGCACAAGTTGCTACCACATTCCGAAAAAGGTCACTGGCGTTTGACTAAATTTATACACACGACTAGTGTTGCTCGAGTTAGTATAGGAAGAAATAGTGATAGGTCTTACACATACATTTAAATAGTGAAACGTTTTCTTGTCGTCAATCAGTGAAAAACTTGGAAACGCTTCACTTTGTAACATTCAAAATTTGTAAGAATGGTCCAGTGGTTAGAGATCCCCGGTTTTCACCTAGAAGGCCCAGGATTGATTTCAGGTTTGGAAAGTTGTTTTCTCTGATCTTAAGGATTTGTGTAATATCTATAAAGTTCCTATTTCCAATAATGGTGGTTTTACTGACTCATATTCACGTGGGACATCCTGGATTAGGTATACCCAAGGATTTAGACAAACATAGTGGGGGATGAGAAAACACTAGTATAACTGATGTACTCATCAATTATATATACTCCAGATATTTAAAAAGTATTTTAAGGTATACTTATACCAAATGTAGCCGTTGGGTTAAGGAAGATAACTCTGAAATAAATTAGGTGGTCTTACCAATCTTTATGAATAGTGGCATTATCACAAGGATTAAATCAAGGAATTTCGTTATCTCACGCTTGTCAATATGTTGTACAAAAATAGAAATAATGAAGAGGTGATTACGATACCAGATTCAGAACTATCATAATTAGAAATTGACAATTAGCATTATTCCAAGTACGTTACCTTTTATGCACAAATGGATAATGTTTTACTAATAGTTACTGTTTTTCTTTCCATCCAGCCGTCCAACAACCTGCATTATCTCGAGTATTTGCCAACAATAATACTGGTGTCGTACGATCTCCATCCGTTACACATGCTAAGTCTGTTTTAAGAATTTCGCATGGTATGGCTCACAGTATGGCTTCGAATAGACGACGCCCAACTATACTGAAACGCGCCAATGGTTCTAATTCACTGATCAGTTCACGCCAGTCAGGTGAGTTTCACCGTGAAGGTCGTTGGATTAAAAAAGTATTTGTATGTTGTAATATTTATAGCAACTTTTAATAGATAGGAACAGGCGTTGGTACCTAGACAGTTACATCTGCACAAAGTAGATTACAATGAAAAGCTCTTGTTTTTTAAACTTGAATAGGATAATTATTTAGAGCGATTGGAAAATTTTATCCAATAAACTTGTTATTTTTTTGTTAAAAATATTTTTGAGGGATTTGTGTGTTTTGTCGATTCCTGGAATAATACTTTTGATACTTTGATGATTCATGTCAAATGCGATATCTAGACTGTCGTTCGAGTTTCATTGAATTAGCTGCGGTACTGGTTAGTTCTACATAATTTTGGGTTATCCAATTGCGGACAGTCGATTGATAGTTTTAATTTAAAATCTGATTAATTGGAACTTTTTAGTGCTAATTGTATTCGATGCATTATTTCACGGTGTAGTTTTTGATGGAAACGAACACGACCCAACAGGTGTATCGTCGTCATCGCCGTCATCATCATCGTCATCATCATCATCTGCAGCCCGAATGACAACGTTGAGTTTACTTACCAGCAGTAACGTTCATCATCATCATCATCTGTCCAACGTGGAAGATCGAAATTCCGACGCAAATATCGTTCCTTTGTCATCTGCAAATTCCGTAAGCACTATCACCAATTTGTCTATCGATTCTATTGCAAATGCTCCAACCACAACCAGTGGTGATGTCCATCATGGCAGAGGCGTCACCAACAATCCGACGGGCAGCAGCCTTATCAATGTTCCAACCAAATTGCTCCAGTTGGTTACTTCTCCCGTTTCCAGCCCATTGGCTCCTCTATCCAACCAAACAGCTAGCGATCGATTGTTTGGAAAGCGGCCAACCGTCTACAACAAGTCTTCTCTACTATCATCGACAACATTGTCAAACAATATTTCGCCGAGTGCCAGTGCAAATGGTGACCTCAAAGTGACTAGTGCAAGTGAGTGTTAAAATCCACCTTGTTTAGTGTTATACTCAAGTGGATTACGCGAAATTATTGAATCTTTTGTGGTTGAGTGTACTTGCTTGTTTGTAGCTTTGGCTTAACTTAGGATAATGTGACAGGCATTATTTCAGTTTCACAGAGCATTTCGAATATATACTACTCATATTTTGATATTTGAACAAACATTCATTGATTTTGGTTGGTGATGTGGTCACCTTTATTTTCTATATTTATACGGCACATAAACGATTGACTTCGATCGCTTGATAAGCGTAGTAGTCGTGGAAGAATAACAAAGTTTCTTGACTGGTAAACAGCATTGTTGTGACGTCAGCACTGTTCGCAAAGATTGATGAGACCGTTTGATTTATTTTTCAGGATGATCTCCCTCAGCCCAACGGTTACATATAATATACGTATACCTTTAGATACTTTTTAAGTATCCTGGGTGTATGTTCTGACCCACCCGCCGTAGCGGAAGCCCATTTATACCATTGTACACTCTGATCATGCTGTTACTAGTCTGGATTCCTGTGGGTATCTAGTCCAGGATGTACCACGTGAAGGATGAACAGTCAGAAATATCACTATAATTGGAAATTGAGACTATAATAGTATATATATATATATTATATAGTAAAATTCTCTAGATCATTAGCATATTAAAGAAACCTTGTACAATTCTGGATGTCAATCGATTGACTATAATGAAAAGCAATTTATATCGTTAATTCGATCCCTGATTCATCTTAGTTTGGGTCCAGGACATACCATGCATATTCAGGAATAGCATGATTATTGGAAATAGAAGCTATAGACATTAAACTTAAAATTTCAAAATTCTTAGTAGCAACAATGTAGCGTACAGCATTTGGAGCCACTCGGCAATTAGCATCGATTTACTATAAATTCAAGTCGTTTTTCTCGACCATTTTAAGGTTAGCGTATAAAGTGAGTGGTTTGAAATTTAAAAGTGAGTTTTTAGTTCGTTTTAATCAATAATGAAACAGCTCTACAGTGATTAGCTCGAACTAGGGAAATTTATTGTTTGGTGTATTTGACAATTCTTATATAACGCAAATTGTAAAAATGGATCCCCAAATAATTTCATTACAAACAAACACAGCCTAAAGTATGTGGAGATCATTTGATCGGTTTTGCCGTCTACCAGCCAAGAAACTTTGTTATTTTTCTACGTTGTGTTACGCTTATCAAGCCATCGAAGTCGATCATTTAATATGTCGTACAAATATGGGAAATAATGAAGAGGTGGCTGTGCGCCACCAACCACAATGAAAAATGAAATGATTGATCAGTTTTGCACTTAATCTTGTGTGGAAATAGCTAATTCAAATTCGACTTTAAAAACAATTGAACGAACTTATCGACAACATTCCAGAGTGGAACGTTGTACTTTACAATTGAATTTATATTTTATTGAAATAGTACTTTAAGAATACCTAAATAGAAATATAGTGTGACGTCAATCACTGAATCTTTATTATCACTATTTATAGATTCTATGTTGGAGGGTCTAATGTGGACAAAATATTTTGTCAAATTATTGTTTTTCACTAATTTTTTCAGATAATACGATTAGCACATCGACACCGTATAGATATGCTGTCGTACGAGGATCAGCTGATGGCAAGCAATACGTTTTGATCAGTAATCCTCGGGTTTCTGATTCAACAACGGTAAGTCCTGTGTATGTTTTTCAAATATTGTCTAATAGCTGACAATTATATTAATTCAATATATCATCGACATTGCAATTGCCTGTTACCATCATGGTTACAATAATATCCGAAGTTTTTCTATGAAATAATAATTCTTTTGTTACATTTTGAGCATTTGTTTGTATTGCAACTAAAAGGTCGATTAAAAAGGACTAGTATTTCGGGTATTGTCTTGAACGAACATTGTAAAACCTTTACTTAGAACTGTTGTAGAAAAGCCTGTTTTCGACAGGTATTGTCCTAGTTTTGCGTAATTTATAAAGTTGTCATAATATGACATTGTATCGAATACTTTAAGTGTCATATATATATTGCTTAGTGTTGCTGCTAAATTAGTGGAAGCTTTTAGAAAAATTTAGATATGCCTAATATAATTATGCAATATTAGAACAGCTGATTCTTTATACTATGTTCATTTTCGACAGAAGTCTATGCATCCACCGTAATTTTGTTTGTTTTTTTTTCAGACCCAAGACGCGGTTTCGTTGAATTCTGTCAATTACGCCAACATCAAAATACTAGATTCCGTTGTCAACACCAACGAAACAAATTCCCTATCGTCATCACAGATTGCTCTCAACGACAATTATAGCACAAATAGTAATTTATTTCCATCCGATCCGTGCCTGTCCAACTCATTCAAAATACAAATCAACGGGGCCCATTTGCTGGGAACGTAATTATTGACGTTGGTACTTCTACTATTCAAGGCAGCCTGTACCTACGATTGGCGCAAAAGTGCATATTCTTCCTACTTATGCAATTTTTACTCGTTCGATTACACAAAATTATATATTTTTGGTTACTTTGGATTGTATTTTAATATAGCATTCATTTCCCACAAACACGTCGCCTTTTTATATTGTAATCATCATTATCACAACGCCAATTTCATTTATCACCGGTCACTATTTTGTGCACCTTTTAATTATTGCACTACTTTTTGCAGTTTGTTCTTACTTTTGTGTATTTTTCTCTATATATACATGTTGGATGTATTTTCTAATCAATATTACTGCATACTACTATACCCGTGCATAGACACTACACTGATTAAAGTTTTATTATTCTATAACAGACTTATTTTTGAATTTGTATTTATATTTTTTCAATTATTGCAAATACAATACATTATTTGTTCCCCACTAATATGTATTTGTACATTATTATTTGTTGATTTTTTGTATTTTAAAAACCTAATTGTCCCTCCAATGAAGATGATGATTCTTTCTTTTTTGTATCCGACGTAATCGATTAATTTAAGGGAGTTAAATATGGGTTCAATGATATTTTCGGAATTTATCATTATCTTAATTGTTTGGCCCAAGTGTCTTCAATTGCAAATAATTAATTTTTAAATGTACTGATTTTGTTTTGATTTGGTGTGTGTTTGTTTATATTGAATTTGGGTTGCAGGTTTTAAGTTTAAAGATTTAATTATCAATCTTTTACCGTAAATAAAAGCCATGAAGCAGGGAATAGCACCACGAGTCACATTTAGTTTAATTTGACTTCTGAGGTTGGTGTTTTATGCATTTGGTTATCATCTGTCCTGGGATGCTAATGATTGTGAGGATTTGAGTAATGCTTATACAGTCTCAATGTCCAATTATGGTGATATTCCTGACTTTTCGTCCTCCACGTGGTGCTTCCTGGACTGGGTGCTTATATGCATGTCGACTAATAACAGCAGAATCCCAGTGTACAGTGGTATAACTGGGCATTCGCTACGGCGGGTGGGTGCGAACATATACCCAGGATAGTTAAAAGGTATCTAAAGGTATACGTATACCATATGTAGCCTTTGGGCTAAGAAAGATAACCCTTACAAAAAATCAGGCGGCCTCGTCAATTTTTGCGAACAGTGGCGACGTCACAAGGATGCCGTCTACTAGCCAAGAAACTTTGTTATTCTTCTGTGTTGTTACGCTTATCAAGCCATCGAAATCGATCATTTACATGTATAAATATGGGAAATAATGAAGAGGTGATCACGTCACCAATCAAAATAAATGTTAATCACAGTATTTAATTGATTTTTGTGTATACATTAGTTATCCAGATACGATAATACGCTGGTACATTAACAACCATGATATTGAGGTGTCCGTTCGGTCCAAGCCAGCAATATAATTAGTCATGCATTGTTCCCGAGAGAAGGTTTAAAATGTAAAGTTTTTGGGTTATTTGTTACCTGAATCTTGATCATGATACAGTTTGCACAGTTGTTTTGAAATTTTTGGGGTTAGTCACAAGAAGGGCTCCTTTTGTCGAAATAATGTTTTCCATTAATCTTAGAATAGCAGTTGCTTCATATCAACGATGCTCATCTGTATCTTACAATTGCGGTGTTAGATTGCTTACTATCCTTTATTTATTTTTACATGTTTTCATTGTGTGAAGAAGACCATTATTAGTTGAACATTATTTATTACTAATATTTTGTCATATTCGATTATTGTGTATTTGACACAATTTACGATTGATGATTATGAAAACATGTTATATTGGTTATCATAATTACTGGACAGTTAGGTTATTTTATGTGAGTGCCACTAGCTTGGAGATAACTTAACAATTGATTCATTCCTCCATTGACTTATTCCCTAAGGGGGAGACCGACCCCTACTTAGCGCGTCCACAGGTGGCGAATAGTGGAATGACCTTTAGCAATAAAGGTTAGCTGTGAATAAGGCTGTACCACATAAGCAGTTGTGGACCAAACGGATACTCAGGCGTTAAGGTCGTTAACGCGTTGACAAGAAGGCGACAACGGTTATCGGTGTCACCCTGAGTATTATCACCAAACAGTACTGCTTGCTCCACCCGGAGAGGGGCCTAGAAAAGGTAGTTTAAAAATTGCTCGTCTTCTCACCAGGATGGCTGGCCGCGGCTAACTGGTCTATGTACTCGCGGTCAAAACTATCTCAAAAATTAATTAAAGGCCGTGGTCAACAGGGCAGATACTGATGACCAAATTCAAAAAAACACCATTCTCAGAGCTCAAACAAGGCAGAATGTAACTCGCGACGCTACTGCCTGCTCTGTGAATATTACTCGCGATAATGCACCGGTTATTAAATTTAGGATTTGCCCATTGACTTATTCCAACTGTCCACTCTGGGACGGTGTGTGTATATTCCATATACTCATGCGGGTTTGACATTGTAGATCACAGGCATTTTTGTATTGTAATTATCCCTATTTATCAGACTATCTGTAGCATAGTTTTGGTTTTTATAGATAAGTTTTTGTATTGATTCATTTAACTGGTTACCATTTTGTAATTATTTGTTTATTGACAATTATAATTGTAAGTATGAATTGTGCTTTATATTATTATTTAGTGTGTGATGAACTGGTTGTGTACTTACCGTGACCCTGTATATATACACACACGCATACATACATACTGTGTGTGCATGAAACTCATAATTTAAATTCATGTTGCATACACGTGTATGTTAAAACATTTTAGATATTATTTATTGATAGCTGTCTTGTACGCCTATTGGACTGACGTGAAACTAATGTTTGGATGATGTACAGTATTTTTCATTTAAGAATCCTAGGTAGTTTAGAGTTAGGTGGAGCTGACTAGGGTTCTAGTTGATCCTACGTTTATGTATAATTGTCAAGACTGCAATGTTGTTACATTATTCATGTTTATGCGAAATACGATACCTACGTTACCTCAGTTAACTTTTTGCCAATCGTTCGTCGATTTTTATACGATTGGTGACGTGGCTACCTCTATTAATGCCACATTCGTAAAGTATATCGAACGATTTCTCGATAGATGGCATTTTTGTGACGATGCCAATGCTTACAAGAATCATTGAGGTCGTCTGATTTTGTGTCAGAATTTAGTGATTATACATGGTATATATATATATATATATACTTTCAACGTATCCTGTATGTTTGCACTAAGGGCTGCTTATGATCCTGAGGATTTGAGTAATGCTTATAAAGTTTTAATAATGGTGATATTCCTGACTGTTCGTCCTCCATGTGGTACATCCTGGACTAAGTGCCAACAGGCATCAAGACTAATAGTAACAGAATCCCAGTGTACAGCGGTATAACTGGGCTTCCGCTACGACGGGTGGGTGCAAGCCTACACCCAGGATACTTAAAAGGTATCTTATGTAGCCGTTGGGCTAAGGGAGATAGTCCTGACAAAAAAGCGGGTGGCCTCGTTAAACTTTTTGAACACTGACGACGTCACAAGGATGCCGTCTACCAGCCAAGAAATTTTGTTATTCTACGATTGTTGTGCTTATCAAGTCATCGAAATCGATCGTTTTATATGGAAAATAATAAAGAGGTGATCAAGTCACCAACCAAAATGAAAATGAATTATCTACTAAAGAGGAATCCCAGTTTTACTGTTGTACACTTGATCTCCTATCTGTATCTGTGTTGCTCATTAAGTGGAAGTTGTAAAAATTGATGTTTTGTGGGCTTTTTGTAGTTTAGACTTCCTTGGACGATAATAATCGGTGGTGGTGTTTATCCCTTATAATAATGATATTATTGTGAGTATAGAAGGGGTACATAATCGGGAATATTACCATTATTGGAAATCGAAACTTTATGAGTATTAATCAAGTTTTCAGACAATTCAACAGTCTGTGCTGTAATCTTTGGAGCAGATACACTGCGGTTTGAACTTAGGTGTCATTTATTATCTAGGTTTAGGCAATCTAGTGTTATAATCTTCAGTTTAATAAACGGCTACACTACATTCGTGTTTAAGGTTGCTTTCACTTAATAAGTATTTAAGTAAAAATCAATAACGATTTGAGAAATTAGTTGCATTTCTGATTGGTCTTTTAGATATGTGTGTATGTTTGTTCTAATTTTACAATCGATTTTTTTATTTAGAAAAGTTAATTGTTTAACAAAAATTTTACTTTTATTCTAATCGTTTCAATGGTTGATTGTTACATATATAAATGTTATGCAACTACTTTGATTAGATGCTCATTAATATTTATCTGAAGTTATAAATAAGATATAAACTTATTGAATCTATTTTTATCGAAGAATCAAAACTATTCTTCGCTCGTATTAATAGTTTTCGACATCAGTAAGCTTAGCTTGATCATAACCCATCTTGCATATGTGTTTCAATAATCGTTTTCACAAATTATATATATATATATATATGAAAAATAGAAATTACATTTTTAGCATTAAAAATCCTTCATAATGTAAATCAAATTTTTATTTGGATTTTTCTAAACCTTGTCATCGGAATGATGCTGTCATTTCTTTTCTATAATTTTAAAATTATTATAGAATTATTAAAAAACTCTTATGGTTTGAAGAGCTTGGGGTAACAAGATTGTTTCATATGATTGTACATGAAAATTTGTGCGTTGAAGGTTGTGCATTTTTAAAATTGACATTCTATTTGGAATTATTTTGGTTTTATTACTTTAACGTAGTTTAATGAAATAGTGTCCTATTGCTGCAATATTTTATTTTCAGAGATCAGGTTGCTAATTTTACGCTCAAATCCCCCCTCTTTCTCAACCGGACTAAGGTTTCAGGTTTGTACACGAGTTAAATAGGAGAAAACTCCTTTTGATACTATGTTCAAGGGTATCGGGTATCACGTAAAAATAGTAAATGGTTAACGAAAGAAAAAGTAAAAATACATGTGCACAAATACGTGTATATAAAAAATAAATTAATAAATATAAATAAATAAAGAAAATGAAAGAAAGAATTAGGTAAAATTAAGAAGGTAATGCTTATCATACGCCGATTTAAAGGCTTGGATAGATGGGGCTAACACAACGTGTGGGGGCATACTGTTCCAAGCAGAGATAACCTTGTAGGAAAAGTGATAAATACATATATGGGAATGAACACGGAGCTTGGAAAGTTTGAGGGTGTGTCCTCTACGAGAGTCGCTAGAGATGGCGAATAAATGCTTAAACTGGTCGGAATTGATGAGTTTGAAAACTAAAATGAGGTCGCCCCGGAGTCTTCTATCTTTTAGTGGGAAGAGACGGAGGGCTTCCAGACTCTTCGGGTAGGGGACGTTTTTGAGGATCTTATCTAGTTTGATTATATCAGCCCTTAGAAGCGGGGACGTTACTTGAATGCAATATTCGAGGTGCGGCTTAATATAGAGTTGATATAGGAGTCGGGTACATATAACAGGAATGTTCCTTATTTCGCCTAAAAAACTTAGTTAGACGGTAACAGGTTAAAATTGCTCTGTTATGATGGGACGAAAAGCTAAGGAAGGGCTTGAAGGTCACCATGTCAATCTTGGTGATGGTCTGAGTACTAAGGACTTTAAACTGATTCCCAAAGGATTTTTCAAAAGAGAAGTGATTGCATTTGGAAATGTTCAGTGGGAGAACATTATCTAGAGACTATTGATAAATATTGTTGACATTCTGTTGCAGTTGTTTAGGGTTGGAGCCCCAAATTTTGACATTATCAGCTTAGAGTAGGATATCGGAATGAACAATCGAGGGCAAATCGTTGATATAAATAACAAAAAGATGTGGACCTAATACTGATCCCTGGGGGACACCTGAAGTAATCGGAGTGAGAGGGGAGGATGCGTTGCCTAATTTAACACTGAACTGACGATTGGACAGAAAGTCACGTGTCCACTCGAAGAGAGGTGGACCTATACCGAAGGCTTTAAGTTTACTAAACAAAGCTGAATGCGGAACTTTATCGAAGGCTTTGCAAAAGTCAAAGTAGATAACATCAACTGATGGTGAACGTTCCAGCATGTGGGTAATGTTTTTGGTGAACGCGAGGAGGTTAGAGAGACAGAATCTCCCCGGCAAGAATCCGTGTTGAGCAGGGCTGATAAGATTGTTGTGAGTGATAAAATCAATCAAATGGGATTTAATTATTTTTTTAAAGATTTTGCTGGAACAGGACAAAATACTTATGGGCCTAAAGCTATCTGGCTTAAACTTGGAACCAGTTTTATAAACTGGTCAAATAAAAGCATGTTTCCAAATTGCAGGGGAAGTGCCTGACTGAATGGAACGATTAAAAATGTGGGTGAGGGGAGGAGCGAGTTTAGAGGCACATTCTTTGAGGACTCTCGGAAAGAGGTCGTCTGCACCTTGGGATGCTGATTTAAGTTGGGACAAACACTTCGAAACTATAGAAAAAGTAATGGTGAGGTTGCCTGAGTCAAGGACAGGATCGGGAAGGGAACCGATTAAACAATCGGGATTAAAAACGGACCTAAAGTATTTACCAAAGGTGTTGCACACTTCGGATAACGATAGAAAGGAACCAGTATTGTCTTTCAGCTTAGGAAGGGATAAGTCATAACCCCACTTATTTTTGTTAACTTTGAAGAGAAGACTGTTATCAAATCTGGCATTGCTCAGGAGTGAGTGGAGTCTAAGGCTTTTGAACCGCCTGAGACAAGCTACAGATTTACTACGCAGATCTAGGTAGCGGTAGAGGAAGGAGGAGAGACCTGACGATTTCCACTTGTGAAAAGCTATGTTGCGGGACTTAATGATTCAAATAATAAAACGAGGAACTTTGGGTTTAGAGCGGGTAAGAATGTAGAAGGGAATAAAACGTTTTATACCTATTCGAATGGAATGACAGAAATGATCATATAAACTATCTAAGTCATTATTGGAGAGGTTCCAGTTGGCATTCCTCAGATTGTTCTTGAGACCAACAAAGTTGGTTTTACGAAAATTAGGAATAGGCAGGAGCTAAAGCTTAAAGCCTACTATAGGTGAGGGGGAGTGAATTTTGAGGGTAAGTAGAGTGTGAACACTCTTACTCAAAGGGGGTAGATAGATAATGCTGTCTACCAACGAGGCTTTGTTAGTGAAAACTAAATTAAGGCAGGAGGGGGAGCTGCCAATATTAAACCTGGTAAGAGAGAAAACGTGCTGAATTATAGCATGCTCAATACTGAATTGAAGTAAAGTGGAATCAAAGGACTTAGGGGAGCAGCTAAGCGAGTCCCAATTAAAAAGGAGCGTCAAAATCCCCCACCAGAATATGGTAGTTATGCTTGGTCACTAGTACAAAGTGAAGGTCTTGAAATAGGGACCGGTTGGAGGCTTCAGAGAGAGATGGGGGCGATAAGGGATTGAGAAGAGAGCATGCTTACCAGAGGAGAAGGTGATTGGGACAGAGAGAAAATTATATCCATGTTTAAAAAAATCCGAGGAGGGAAGGGGAGAGAAATTGATGTCATCCTTGATATAGAAGAGACAACCCCCACATCTAGTGACCCTTGAATCACATCGGACAATATTATAGCCATGGATTAGCAATTCGTTATCATGTATATCGTCCGATAGCCAAGTTTCAGTAATCCCTATAATGTGGGGTTTAGAGACCTCGATTAGACTGGCTAACTCGGTAAGTTTATTCAAAAGGCTGAAAGCGTTGGTATAAAATATATTCAAGTGGACAAGGTTGATGAGAGAAGTAACGATCCTGGTTCTTTTAGGCGATGGTAAAAAGGGACGCGACTCTGGGGCGGGAATGGAAAATCCTGGGTATTAGAAAAGTATGTAGAGGTATCCTTTAACTTAAGAGGGGTAAGCTTAACTACTGGGATAGCCGCAAATTTGGGGTAGATGCTATGAAGTAGGACAGGAGACTTACCTATCCTGTCGGCCGTAGAATGGTTTTTATGAAGACGGATTCCAGGAAAATTTTTGCAGATAGAGGGCCAGATGCTTAAGATATCAGCTACAACGCTAAGGGTACTACTAACTATGATTGGAAGAAAAGTGTGGGAACGCTTGTACGACATACGAGATATCTTAACATTGGGAGCCGATAAGAGACAGGAGTTGACTATCTCTGAGACGATGTCTTTGTAATTAGTAGCCGTCTCAAGAATTCCCTTAACAATTAAATTATGCTCCCTGCGCCTGCCAGCAGCAAATTGTTTGACTGCGGATAAGATTTTGTTCTGCGAGAGTCGGAGGACGGCTTTAGTTGTCGGATATAGAGAGTCCTTGACAGTTGTTAAAAGACTCGCTACTGAGTTTTTAAGGGACCTGATTTCATCAGTCTGTTTCGTAGTGGTGGTCGTAAAAGATTCGTGTAAGGCAGCGAGCGAGTTTTTTAAGACTAAATTGCTAGACTTGATTTCGTTAACTAATTTGGGTAGTTCAGTAGTAAAACTTTATTTTTAATTGGTAGACATATGGTCCTTTAACCAAAGGCAATTTATGCAGTTGAAGTCAATGCTGCTTTTGGCTAGCTCTGAATAATGGGATTCTGAAAAGCCTATACAATTTTCATGAAACCAGGTATTACACCCAGAACATAACATACCGGTTTTTACAGATTTACTACACCCCGTCTTCCACAAATTGCGGTTTAAAAGAATTTAATTGTAGCGAAGATAACTGAAATAACTATTAAAACAAAGTAAAAAGCAAATATCACAGTGCAAAACAAAGTGATAACCAGATTAAGAATTTAAAACAGCATTTTAAGTGCTAGTCACACGGTTTGCACTCGAACAAGCAGCTGTATAACTCAGGTTGCACAGATGACACAAAGTACACTGAAAAATACCAAGAATATATTTTTTAAAATCAGGCACGATTTATAGAAATTGAACCGATTCAAATAATTGAGCAACACAAATTGCACAATTAACACAAAAACAAGAAAACACTCAAAACAAAACAAAAACAAGTAACAATGACACGTAACAACGAGCAAGCGCAAAAACAACTAGCTACTTTTGATTAGTACGTCACGCAAGCGTACCGCAGTGATTTCTCCACCGGACTATAAGGTGGAATTGCTATATACAATGCTATATAATAACTAAATTACAATCATAAGTTTATAGATGTATATTGATACTAATAAAAAATTTACGTAAAATATTAACTGATTAATAATCAAAGGTTACATAAAATATCCTAAAAATTGTAAACATGTTTAATATATGTGTGATAAATTAAACCTATTGTTATTAGTAGTTATTACGACTAACAGCATTTAGAACTGTGACAATCTCTTATTTGTCATCTGTATTTATTATTTAAAGTGTTGACGGTAAGTACATATAAGCTCACAGCCAAAAGTGCTGTATTTAGACTCTGCCGATGATAAACGCCTGAAAAAAAAACCTAGAGGTTTCCAAACCTCATTTACCAACTGTTGAAGGACTGCTCCTATCGTAAACTCAAAAACATTAATAGTCAAGGCGGGTTCACTTGACTAATCTGGATAAGCTAGGATTGTTGAGTCCGCTAATAACGTTTTGCTGCTGACAAAAATGTATTTTGCTTCCTCAGTAAGTTCTATTGTGCGTGGGTTTTTTCGCAGAAAATTGGAAAGTGTGTGAATATAGTAGGCACACTTGGGAATAAATTTGCAGTAAAAATTTAATAAACCCAAGTAAAAGAGAAGATCCTTTAGCGTAGTGGACTCTGAAACCTTTTTTACGGCTGGTACCTAATCCTGTGTAGGACGGATACCAGTGAGCGTAATTAGATAATCGAGAAATTTAAGTTTATCTACACCTAGGACCTAGATTGATAATTAAGTTATACTTGCTCAATCGTTGAAATGCACTGTATAAATCTTGTTGATGTTTCTCATAAGATGAAGTAGAAATTAGTACATTGTTTTGGTAGACGTAGACAATATAAAGACTTTTCAGAATTTAATCCATAAAACTCGAAAAGATAATTCGGTGTTGTAACCGCTGTCTTTTTGATGTCTTCTGGAGTAACAGGCATCTGGTGGTGGGCACGCACTAAATAAATTTTACAAAATGCTTAACTCGACCAAATTTGTCATAATATCATAGATATGAGAAATAAAATATCTGTCAAAACGAGATACTATGTATAATGCCCTATAGTCCCCACAAAGAGCCATGTCCTGTCTATCTTTTCCATAGTGTAAAGTGGTGAAGTCCATAAACGTTGTGATTACAGGATAATACCTTTCTAAAAGAGAGTATTAAATCTTTTCTTAACGTCCGTTAATTTATCGGGCTCTTAACCGCGTGGTCTATAAGTTGTTAGGGGGCACTAGTTTCGATGTAATGTTGAGTACTACATAGTGTGGCGTCCACCTCTTACATGGTTTGGGTTACTTAGAGTTACTGTCAGTTAAGTCTTTTGTTCAATTGTCACATAAACATGTCCACATTATTATTATTTGTTTAAAAAAATAGTGGTTTTAAAAAACATGGGGCAACAAGAATGTGATTTTGTTTATTGTCAACAGTCAGATTGAAAGGTTGATACACAAATTAAATAGAACAAACGTCTTTTAGTGTTATTGTTTTTTAGATCTTTGAGAAAAGTAAGGAATAAAGTCAAAAATAAAAAAAAAGGATTTTAAAATAAAAAGCAGAGAAACATGGTTGAATGAGGTGAGGCTCGCGTCACGCTACACGTCCATTGGAGCGTTATTCATCCTTTTCTCTTTTCTTCTTTTTTGAAGACTATTGCAGTGTTTTTGCATTGTAATACGTAACTTATATTATTATTATTTTTGTATATTTATAATTTTTGCTCGTTTTCTATAATTGTTAACTTCCACCTGAATACCTGAATACTATCTACCTTGATTTTATCTTGATTTCAAATATTTTTTCTGTGACTAATCCCCCTTTACCTCACCATCCATTTCATTTTTCCCCTTAAAAACTTGAGACAATTTGAGAACCGAGTACTAAAAGGCGTTTTGGCCTACCCAACTCGTGAAAAATCCTGAAATCCTGAAAATGCTGAAATGATTGGTAAATTAATAATTATAAGTATGTGAAAAAATAAATTTTTATTACAATGCAGAAAATAAATTTATTTGTTAAAATAATTTTTTATCTTAAATTTTATTTAAATATTTTTGTTTCTTTTATTTATTTTTTAAAATTATTTGAGTAATGTTTTATAATCCAGTGCACAATAACAGAAGGCCTTACGAATTGATATTTTACATATCATGATAGTCTAGCGTTATAACGCTCAACTCAAACATGAGATTTAATACCCGCCATCGACACTCAATGTGGACCCTCATTTGGCTTTGCTAAAATGTCCACTTGCTGAAAAATGTTTGCCGTCAAGCATTCAATCAACACAATAACACTGATCGTATTATCACACTCGGTGTCTCGTATTCGGACATCTGCGGACTTTCGGCAAACGACGATGACCGACGTCGATCTTCGGCGCTTGATCTGACAAAACCCATACTTTTCATGATATTGTCGACTTCGATCATATCAAATTTGTTGGATTCAATTGTTTGGAGATTTTCGATCACTTGACGCACCTGGTCTAATGGATTGGACGGCGTAATGTACAAAGTTGTTCTCAACTGAAGAACACGTTTTAGACTGGCTAAATTGCTGACAAATTCACCAGTTTCATCAAATGACATTACCTTTTTTAAATTGAAATCAAAATTACGGTATTTATATGTATAAGAAAATTACAAATATTTGTTTAAAATTATAGTATATATATATATATATATATATATATATATATATATGAGTAATAGTTATACAGTCTCAAATTCTAATAATGGCAATAAACCTGACAAACGTACAAGAATTACAACGTTTCTTGGCTAGTAAACGACATGCTTGTAATGTCGCCACTGTTCACAAAGATTGATGATCTCGCTTACTTTTTTTGTCAAAGTATACGTATACCTTAATTTACCTTTTAAGTATTACTTAAATCTTTGAGATCATTAGCATCTCAAGATATCCATTTACCATATGTAGCAGGTTAGGCATATAGATGCGTTAACCGGTGTCAACCGTTAAGTACCCTGATAAAAATTGCCTCGTCAATTCCTGTACACATTGACGTCGTTGTAATAAACTTTATTTATTCTCCAAGTTTAATTTGCATCCGACAGCCTTTTTGTATATGAATTGGGGATGCTATACGAACATGGAAGAAATAAAGAGGTGGCTCTAATACTAACTTTTCTTGTTATTGTTTTGTTGGCAGAAATAATAAATCAACTGTGTTCATAGAATTATTAAATAAACAATAATCTTATCATAAAAAAATTACATTATGCCAAAATTAATACTCAATTGCCACTTCAATATTATAAACAATTTATATATTTATTCTACTTTATCAATATTTTCAATAGCTTCATTCATTTGTTCAACATCAGCTTGACAATAGGCCATCATGGTGTGCACTTGACATCGAAAACGATAATCCAAACTACAAAAATTGTCCATTAGCATAAGCATTTCAAAAACAAATATTTGCAAGAATTAATTAAAATATTAATAGTAAAATAGACTAATAGTGTTAAAAACAACAATTTATAAATAGTAAGTAATTTCACTATGACCGATTTAATGTCCGGTTGATATAAAAAGGAGAGTAAGGACTCAAGATTAGCAATCTAGTCTCTTACAAAAATGGTGCCAAAATAACAACCAAAAGACACCATTCTATAAAACTGCAAGAAAGAAATAAAAGTATAATTCTGATGACTGGATACAGCAAAGTCCATATATAGAAAGCTCAATGATAAATAAAAAACGTGTAACCGCGTATAATCTGTTGGGACTTTCAACAAATTATTTAGATAATAAATAGTACATAATAATTTAAATTAATAATTTAATTGATAATTTTTGATACTTTATTTTAAACAAAAATTGTCAGTTTAAAGTTTACGAATTATATATTGTTTAACGATTTATATATATATATATTATATATATATATATATATATATATATATATATATTACATAATAAAAACGTTAAAAAATGCAAAAATTGTATTTAGTTTGATTTTTAATAATATATTTAGGAATATAAATGTTTTATTTAATCGGTGTTTGTATTTTAAAAACGTTTTTTTTAAAGGTTGTGAAGTCTATTAAAAAAGGTTTAAATTAATAAACAAAATTAATTAATTTTTGGTCTATATATATATATAATATTAAAATGCAGTGTAAATGCAAATACTTTTTAAAAATAATAAATTAGCATTTACCAATCATATTTTGTTAACTGATCAATAATCAATTTTAAACTTTGTCTTATTTTCAAACTTCCCCTCAATCCTGGTTGAAACAAAGGCAAGCATAGACGCCACAAAGTCAAACATGCTTGTATGACAGTTTCTTCTTTTATAAATTGTGATGATGCTAAATTTTGTTGTATCAACTGATAAGACCTTAGCATTGTGGTATAGAACAACTTGAATCAAAATAAATAAATAATTGTGTAAAACTGTAAAATATATATATGTTAAGTATAATTTATTGTATTAAAGGCCTGTAAAAAGTGTTTGATAATATGTAAATAAAAGTAAAAATAATACTAGTTTATTTATTTTAATAATAATAAGTTGTTTATTGAGTGTTATTTAGAGTTGTAAAATTTGTTATAAGTACTTACTAGTTATAAAAATTATTCAACTAATGTTATACTCAAAACTATATAATTGAATGATAATAATAATAATAATAATGTAATTAATAAATTATTTTGCTTTTAATTAAAAATAATTTTGTTAATTAATTTTTGAGTATAAAGTAATTTATCGTTTTTTCAAGGCCGTACGAATTCAAAGTTTAGCTTCTTTCATGGCAGATTTGGTGCCCACTCAAGATATTGATGAGGTTCGTGAAGGTATTGTGGAATTAAGTCAAAATCAAAGATTATGGGGTAGATTATTACCTCTGGACAACAAGCTGTCTTTTATTGGTATTTTTAAAAATTCACAATTTAGTAACAATTATTACTAGATTTGGTTGATGATGCGTATACTTTTGGTCGTGGTGAAGATTGTTCTTATACATTTACTTTGTCTATGTTTGATTCTATTTCTTCATTTTCAACAATTAGCAAACAACATTTTAAAATATTTATTGTAAGTTTAATTGTATGATTTACACGTATTTAGGAATTGGCAGATGACAGCATGCTTGTTTTCATTGACGATCTTAGTAGTAATGGAACTTATGTTAATGGTGTTAAAATAGGTACGTTTGTTGCATTTTTAATTTTTAGGAAAAAACAAAAGGAGACCTTTAAACAACAATGACGAAATATCTGTTTCTTTAAAACACTTGAAATGTTTGTTTTGCACTCTATATTTCTTTTATTTGCAGGTTTTATATTTTCTGATTTGAATATTATTAATAAATTTTATCCAAATGAAGTAACAGATAGGTATAATGTTGCGAAACATCTTGGACGGTATTTCACATATAAGGATTTTTTAATTAAAGATTTAGTGGCGCTTACGGAGAAGTTCGATTGATATTTGATAGAGAAAATTGTGAAAAGTTTGCTATGAAAATTGTTCAGAAAAAGAAATTTTCCGTTGCTAATAAGCTTTCAAAAGTATTTGGTTTTTTACAAATTCATTTTTTAAGGATTTTATTAATTCAGTGCAAGCAGAAGTTGACATTCTTATGAGACTTAACCATGTAGGTTTTTATGTATATATGTTTATTTTAAAATTAATGTTTGTTGTTAATTGTTTTGAAATATTTATTGTTTTTTTATCATTTTTGTAGCCCTGTATTATTCAAATTTTTGATGTAATCGATACTCCCGACGCTCTTTACATGATTCTTGAGCTGTAAGTTGACAGTTGGATATTTATTTATTTTAGTGTTGAATGTGGTGAATTATTTCATCGTATTGTTAGTTTGGGTCATTTATCCGAATCAGATTCTAAATTTTTTGTTTTGCAAATGGCTCTTGCTGTCAAGGTGCGTTTAAATGTTTTTAAAAGCGTTGGAATTAAAAAATAATTATTTATCAATGATTAACAAGTCTTTATTTATTTTATACTTTCAAGTATTTACATGAACATGGAATTACTCATCGAGACTTAAAAGTACGTTATGGTATCAAATGTTTATTGTAATTTTATTCAATTATAGTTTCAAGATAAATTGTTTAGTATAGTAATAATTACAAGGTAGGGTTTAATTGTTGTTAATAATAATTAATTGCTTTGTTTTTGGTTGGTTTTATTTAGTGCAAAATACAATTGATTCTTTTTATCTTTATTAATAGCCACAATCTTGGTTTTCTGTTTGTTTAACTACTTATTAAACTATAAAAAAAAATCTTTTTTGAATGCTTTCGAAGGCAATTTTTGCTTTTCTTTTTCTAACCTTATTTTTATTATTTTCTATTAAATATTGTCCTCATTTTGTCTTCTGTATTAATATACACATAATACACCACTGACTACTATATATATTGAACCATTTTGTTTTACAAAAGCTAGTAATACAGCAGCACTTTTCTCATTTAAGAAGGATGTTTTGATTAATAATTTTACTGTTTCTTTAGGTAACGCTTTTTAATCGTGTATTTTAGTTAAACTAGAGGTGTATAAAACCAAATTTACTACAAGCTGAGTTCGCGTAGGTTAGATTGTTCTAACTTTATACAATAGGTCATTCTAAGATTAGTTCGACATATCCTTACACGCCTTCGAAGACCGTGAACAATGGAAAAGGATTATTCGAGATGCTATACGAACTTGGAATTAATGAAGATGTGGCTTTGTTACTAGCTTTTGTTGTTTTAGTTCGAGGGCGGAGCTCTTATTAATGAAGTACTACCACATCTCTTATTAATACATCAAATTTGTTTTTTTACAATTGATTATAATTAACGCAAGTGAAACTTTTAAAGTAGATCGTAACATTCACATCTCAATGTTTAGCTTGATTACATTTTGTTTTATTATTATCCACATTTAGGGATGTTAATGATACCGAGGATTTGAGTAGTGCTTTTAAAGTCTCAATTTCTAATGATGGTGATATTTCTGACTGTTCATCCGCCATGTGGTGCATTCTAGACTAGGTGCCAACAGGCATCTAGATTAATAACAACAGTGACCGAGTGCACAGCGGTATAACTATGCTTTCACAGGTATCTTATTTAGTGAATGGTTACCAGCATACACCTAAGATACTTTAAAAAGGTATCTCAAGGTAACTATTTACCATATATAGCCGGTTAGGTTTGTGAATCCGTCAACCCTATAGAATATTGCCTCATGAACACTGGCGTCGTCACAAGGAAGCGGTCTTCTAACCAAGAAACGTTATTCATCTAAGTTCAATTCACATCCGACAACCTTTTCGTGTAGGAATTTGAGAAGCTATTGAAACTTAGAATTAATGAAGAAGTAGCTTTGCCACCAACTTATGTTATGTTATGTCCACACTTAATGCAGACTTGTTTAGTTTTGTCATTTGACTTATTAAAGAATAGATGATGCAATCACTGCTTACGCTTACACTTTATGACGCAATGTTTATATGAAACACGTGTCCTAAAACTTACGTACTTATATAATTTAATAAGGTTGTTGGTACTTCATTTTGTGAGTAGTTTAGGCGATTGTAAACTTTTAGGGAAATGCTTTTTGTATTTTTTCTGAGTACAACTTTTAATGTTTTCTTAAAGTTTTAATCTAGATTTTCGTAAAACTCAAAAATTAATTAGGCTTTTTTATTTATTAGTAATTTATTGTTATTATAATGTTTTTATTAGAAATTTTTTTTTCTGTTTTGGATCATTTATTGTAATCAAATGTAACTATTTTGTATAATGTACAAAACTGTATGGCTATTTATAGTTGTGCATTATGTATATGTATTATTTTGCTTGTTTATAGCCCGAAAATATTCTACTTACTGGCAAGTCAAACCGTTGTCTAATAAAAGTTACGGATTTTGGGGTTTCCAAATTGGTTGATGAAAGTACTATGTTGCGAACATTTTGTGGTACACCTGACTACTTGGCACCAGAAGTACTGAAAACGGCTGGCTGCGGAACGTACACAAATGTGATTGATATTTGGTCACTGGGTGTTATATTATACATTTGGTGAGCTTTTCATTCATTTTTCATTGTGGTTGGCGACATCGTCACCTCTTCATTATTTCTATATTTGTGCGACATATTAAACGATCGATTTCGATGGATTGATAAGCGTAACAAACGTAGAAGAATAACGACGTTTCTTGGTTAGTAGATGGCATCCTAGTGACGGCGCCACTGTTAGCATAGATTGACAAAACCGCCTGATTTTTTGTCGGGGTTGTCTCCATTAGCCCAACGGCTACATATAGTATACGTATACGATACAAATACCTTTTAAGTACCCTGAGTTTATGCTTGCACCCACCCGCCGTAACGGAAGCCCAGTTATACCACTGTGTACTTGGTTTCTGCTGTTATTAGTCTAGATGCTTATGGGCACCTAGTCCAGGATGCTCCAAATGAGCTGAGCAGTAAGGAATAGCATAATTGGAAATTGAGACTTTTTAAGCATTAGTCAAATCTTCAGAATCATTGGCATCCAATTTGGTGAGTTTTTGAGCAAGTTAAATGGCGTTTCGTTACTACGTGTCTTAATGGAAAAAGAGAATAATTTTTTTAAACTGTATACTTTAAATTTTACAGATAGACTGCTATGCAAATAGTGTAACTTTATATTAATTGTTTGCAATACACGGATTACAATATATTTTGCAAGAATACTTGGCGTAATTATTTTTTAATTGCAATTTTTTGCTGGACAGCTAATGGTATGGTTGCAGCTACTACTCGACTGAGTGTTGGCAACCTTGTTGATATTGTGTCAAGAGTAGTATTCGAATTACCGTAGATCAACAGTCGTGTTTTAACCAACTTGGTCCGTCTTATAAATTGATAATATGCAGCTTTTAGCGTCCTTCGTTTAATCAGCTAAAATAAGATAACACATCATAGTCCTTATTTGTGAAACGTACGTGTCAATCTTGTCGAATTTGACTTAGAGGTCTCACTCGGTAGTTTGACTCACTATCCTATTCGGACACCTGCTACAAGTGACCAAGTTAGACACCACATACCTCCTTAGCAATATGTTCTCAAAACATTTGGGATTTGAATTCTCGTCTGAATCAACTCAGACTAGCACAGTTTGACTTCCTAAGTAACTTGGCCGTTTGGACTATTAAAATTTCATTTTTGGTTGTCCATGTAACGTTAATTATTTGATATTAATAGAATAGGTATTGTTATGCACACTCGTCCTATTTATTTAAATGTATCAGTGTAAATTATGAATAATATGTATTAATTGTTTTCTTTTTCTTCCGTTTTAGTCTTGTCGGTTATCCACCTTTTAGTCGAGATCGAATAGATTACAATTTGGAAACTCAAATTATTCAGGGTTTGTTTGACTTTCCCCAAAAATATTGGAGCAACGTTAGCCAAGATGTTGTTAGTCTTATTTGCCGAATGCTAACTACCAATCCCAATGAACGCTGTTCTATACAGGTAAGTCGCTGGGTTATTGTGTCGTAATTTCGATTGATATAATACCAAGTGAAAGCTTGTTACCACACTTTAACGCAGTGAAGCTTATGACGAATACTGGGAAGATTTCACGATAGTTGTTAGGGGTGTCCAAAGTGATTAAGGCCGGTAGACTTGTAACTTGGCGGCTATGTGTTTGAGTTTTAACACCGGTATTAAATTCTGGTTCATTTCCAGGAGTTGTTAAACGTTTACTGGTCGAAATATGTTTTTTCAAAAACATTGAAACAATAAAAATGTGCTATTTGATGGTTTATGTTTTATTGACTGGTGGGATTTGATTCTTTTCGTAGAGTCACCTATATCAAACGAGTTGTGGGGTAGAAACCAAATCAATAGTGATCTACTTTGTCAGGATTTTTATTTTCGGGTTTTGCAGTCTGACAATATTACACATTCGTTTATGACATAGCATGTCATATGTAACATTATTCTTTAATGATGCTTACAGTTGACAATAGTGTGATGGACATCGATCAGATATTAGAGCATTTGATTTTGAGTTGTGTTTGGCCGTTCCAATAACAGATTGAGTCTCGATAGTTGCGGAGTTACACTAGTTGTACGCTGTGAACTTGAGTTATATTTTTTCTGATTAATTTTTTTTTTCATCTGCTAATGATTCTGATAATTTGAGTAATGCTTATAAAGTCTCAATTTTCAATGATGGTTATATTTCTAACTAGTAATCCTCCACGTGGGACATCCTGGATTAGGTTCTTACGAGCATCTAGGCTAATAACAGCAGGTATCGAGTGCACAGCAGTAGAACTGGGCTTTCAATGGACTCCCGCTCAATGAATAGGTGTTAGCATGCACTCAAAATGTCTGAAAGCCATCTCAAGATATCTATTTACTGTATGTAGCTGGTTTAGTTTGTGGACCCATCGTCGATTTCCAACTACCCCGAAGAAGATCGCCACGTTAATTTTTGCGAACACTGATATCGTTGCTAGGAAGCGATCTTTTAGCCAAGAACATACATTTATCCCCCTAAGTTCAATTCGCATATGAATTTGGGATGCTATATGAACTTGGAAATATTGAAGAACTGATTCTGCTACCAATGTTTATCGTTGCTGTTGTTTCATCTACTAATTTTTCATATTATTTATTACTAAAGGATGTTTTTTAAAAACATTCAAGTATTAAACTCAAGGAAAATGGGTAATAATAGTGTGTCTATAGTTGACAGTGTATTATTTATTATATGTTCAATGTATTTTTGCTAAAGTGAAATGAATAATATTAAATTATAGCAAGTACTCAACCATCCCTGGTTGACGAATGACATTTCAATTCAAAACGAGGTATATCAGTTGATTAATGAAAAGTGTCCGTCTGTTTACAAACCGCCGCATCTTTTGTCTGAAGCACTCCAAGAGTCAAGCGACCCGATTTCCAACACATCAACCAATCAGAACGAATCTATGGGTTTTCATCCGTGTGAAAACGACGAAAATCAGATTGATTTGTTGACTGCTCAAGTGAGTCGAGTTTTTGTATTCAACTGAATCATTGGTGAAAGTTTTAACCAGTCTGGGTTCAATCCCTAGGGTGGTTGAGATGGCTTGAGCTACATGTCTAGCACTTTGGTTACCTATGTTACCCCAGAAGAACAAAACATGACATTACTTTGGGGGTAAAATAAATTGAATTTATATTAGCTGGTTGAATCTAAAGTGTTTTGTATCCGAATTATTCTATATGATTGTTATTATTATTACAAAACCCTTTTGTTTTGAAATTCATTTTCATTTCATTTTGGTTGGTAACGTGGTCACCTCTTCATTATTTCCCACATTTATACGACATGTAGAACGATCGATCTCGATGGCTTGACAAGCGTAGACAAACGTGGAAGAATAACAAAGTTTCTTGGCTGGTAGACGGCATCCTTGTGACGTCGCCACTGTTCGCAAAAATTGACGAGGTCGTTTGATTTTTTGTCAGGGTTATCTCCCTTAGCCCAAGGGCTACATATGGTATACGTATACCTTTAGATACCTTTTAAGTATCCTGGGTGTATGTTCGCATCCACCCGCCGTAGCGGAAGCCCAGTTATACCACTGTGCACTCGGACCCTGCTGTTATTAGTCTAGATGCCTAGTGGCACCTAGTCCAGGATGCACCACGTGGAGGACTAACAGTCAGGAATATCACCATCATTGGAAATTGAGACTTTATAAGCATTACTCAAATCCTCAAGTCATTAGCATGGAGATATAAGATTGTGCCCTATGATTGTACTCTAAAACTTTAGAATTGAAGATTTTGCATTCAGAAGATTGAACTCAATCCTGTTTCTGAAATCTGTTTTCATTCTGTTGCCACATTTTTATCTAAAGCCAGGATTTTTAATTTTGCAACTGTGTTTAACTACTTAAAAGTAGTCTAAAATAATGAATTAAATTTCTACTTTTTTATAGCCCATGTTTAGAAAACGTCAATCTCCTTTTGGAGAATTGTCTCCGGACCGCGGTATGCCAAAACAAAGACCAGTTTTAACTGATTCTAATTAAACGATTATATAATTTGATGAATTTTATTGTTGAATATTGAATGAAATTTGCCTTTGTGATTTTTTTGTAAGCTTTATTACATAGTTTATTAAATTTTTCAAAGTATCCCAAATTGTATTGCTTTTTTTTGATGAAAACTAATTTTGCATTTATATTAAATTATATTTACTAAAATTTAACTTTGAACTTTATTAACATCTTTAGAAAATATTTAAATTATATTTTACACTTATCAAAACAATTATTTGACATTTTTGTAAAGAGATGTACTTATTTTTATTCCATTTTTTTAGATATAAATATCACTACTGTATCAGTTGTTTGATGTCTTATGATTTTTTCTCATCATCAGTGAGTGTTACGACGAAACGAATTAAAAATATGTGACTAATGTTTCCAATATGGTGGGTAAAGAATAGCTTGATTCTGATGAAAAATGTTCAATTTTGAACGATCATCATCATCGGAAATAAACATTCCTCATCAGTTATTATTATCCAGGGTAGTCTAAAAAACCAAAACGTCAGCTTTTGTAGTGTGTAGTTAAAGAACGACACTTGAGGTGTGATGACTTTAAATGTTAATTACATCCCAAGTTAAACCACTCCAATGATCTTTGTTGGCTGCATGGGGGTAAACAAACGGACACCCATATAAATAATTTATTTGGACGAGGGGGCTTAGCATAAATGCTAGAGAATTTTGAACGATGATAACAACTGTACTTTGTTATCTCTGTCAAGTACATTCTGGACTCAGACTGAAACGAATCAGAAACTGAATACACAACAATGTGACTGAGATTTAACCTTGGTGCACACATACTCAGGGTACTTGCAAGGAATCATTCATTTTCATTCATTTTGGTTGGTAACGTGGTCACCTCTTCATTATTTCCCACATTTATACGACATGTAGAACGATCGATCTCGATGGCTTGACAAACGTGGAAGAATAACAAAGTTTCTTGGCTGGTAGACGGCATCCTTGTGACGTCGCCACTGTTCGCAAAAATTGACGAGGTCGTTTGATTTTTTGTCAGGGTTATCTCCCTTAGCCCAAGGGCTACATATGGTATACGTATATCTTTAGATACCTTTTAAGTATCCTGGGTGTATGTTCGCATCCACCCGCCGTAGCGGAAGCCCAGTTATACCACTGTGCATTCGGACCCTGCTGTTATTAGTCTAGATGCCTAGTGGCACCTAGTCCAGGATGCACCACGTGGAGGACTAACAGTCAGGAATATCACCATCATTGGAAATTGAGACTTTATAAGCATTACTCAAATCCTCAGGATCATTAGCATCCCGCAAGGAATCCCAAAATATATGTATAGCTGTTGTGCTAAATGAGGGATTTTTTGTACACAAAATCTGATAAGCAATTGTCCAAGATGCTTAACGAATATGGAGATAATGAATCATCGATTAGGTCTCCAAACCAATTTGATTATTTTATGCAGTTGGAGTTGTCCAAAAGATGTATGTAAGCTTGACAAAGTGAAAAGCTGCTCTCATTTGAGCTTTGATTTGCTGTTTAATGAGCCCAGGTAATTATGAATAGCTGAAACTTGCTAGAGGTGCACATTACACTGATCTTAAATGAACGTTTTTGTAAGACAAAAATAAACATTTATAGTTTAAAAGGTTTTGTATTTCCAGATTTATTGCAAATTTGGCAATACTCTACTATTAACAAACAGCAATTTGGATGAGATATCTTTATTTTACCTATATTATGCTAAATTAAAGTACTGATCATGGTTGATACATAGAGTTTGATTGATTATAAAGCGGTGCATTTTAGTGTTCGCTTTTCTTTGTCAAGGTTTCACATACTATTGGTTATCTCCAATTTAAATTGTGTCATTAAATACGACCCATTCTTCCAGCTCTCGTTATTAATGCCTAAAGATTTAAAGTCATATTTACAGACACGGCTGGGGACGACCAAGCTCCAGTTGATTTCGAGTATGCGTTTCCTAGGTACATATATAACCCAGCCTGAGAAGTTTGGTGTTTGTGAGAATTTACCTATTCAAAAGCTTGGTGTTTCATTTTTAGTCAAAAATATATAGTGGAGGTAGACGTGATTGAAAACTGTTGGCCTATGCTAGTGTGCTTTATTGCCATTACTTGAAGTTGTAAGCTTGGTGTTTCTCTAGAAACATTTTTAAAGTCGTCTTATCAGTGCGATGGTTAATTTCACCATCAACAAATAGGCTGTCATTAACAATGAAGGCGAGATAACGGGACTAATAGACAGCATTTGGGTCGTAACTGTCACTGGCGATGAGAAGTAAAGTATTCACATTTTGAGCAAGTACACGAGTCTTCTCCAGATTGTTGGTAAGTCCACAGTTCTTTTAAACATCAAGTAGTGCATTTAATAGATATTTTAAGCTGTGCTTGGATATATGACAAAGTTTCTGCAACGTTGAACAACCTCCCGTTTTCCAAACATGCTTTAAATGTATTGAAAGATTCTATAAAAGATAAGTGCTAAGACACGACCTTGTTTAACATTGCTTTCGATGTCAGATGCTTCAGACTTGTTGCACTTATACAAGACTGTATCATTGACGAAATCATGGAATGACTTAAATGCACTATGGGGTTTTGAAAGGCTTCCAATTTTTAAGTGAATGATTAAAAGGCTACTAAACGAAGACTATGCAAAACGACATTTTCTGTTGTTTTCAATTTTGGAAAAGATTTTATTCAAATAATTGAGTGATCTTTACAAAATTATTACTGAGATTTCAATTATCTGAATGTGTAGTATTGTAATTAGTACAATTGTAGAGTGGTAATCTTCGTAATTTTAATCCGATCCTGATTAAGGAGCACCTGGAGCTTTTCAAAGTTATTTTTCAAGTATGTTTATTAAAATTGATTATGTATTTTTGGTTTATTTTTGAGAATGTAAGTGGCACCATTTATTTTTGTGGCGTTCTGTCAATTATTATAGACTACAATTATTTATACTGCAGAAATGTCATACTTTGAGCAATTTATTTTAATACGTGGAGTTTATGGTTATATTTTTAACATGTATTTAATTTTAAATAAACAAATATAGTTATTTTCAAAGTGAGTAATAGTGTACTCCAACTGCAAATACTTGATATATTAAAACAAATTTAAACTAAAATACGTTTATAAGGTTAATTATTCTTAATGCATTAAAAATTATAACTATTTAGGAGTATTTAATAAAATAAAATACCGGGATAAAGTTAATTTATAAAATTAAATCAAAATTATAAAAATACGTAAGAGTTTACTAACTATGAGGTTACAATTAATTAAACAGTAAAATACTATAATTCACTTTCAATGAAGCGTAACCCAATAAGCATAATCAGAACCAAAAATACTACGTCGAGAAAAAATTTATTTTTAATTATTTTTAATATTCTTCACCTTCGCCTTCACCTTCACCCTCGATGCTGTCTACGCCAACCTCTTCGTAATCCTTTTCCAATGCAGCCAAATCTTCACGAGCCTCACTAAATTCACCTTCCTCCATACCTTCACCAACGTACCAGTGCACAAACGCACGCTTGGCATACATCAAGTCGAATTTGTGATCCAAACGCGCCCACGCTTCGGCTATGGCTGTCGTGTTGCTCAACATGCACACCGCACGTTGTACTTTGGCCAAATCACCACCTGGAACCACTGTTGGTGGTTGATAGTTAATGCCCACTTTGAACCCGGTTGGACACCAGTCCACAAATTGAATCGTACGTTTGGTTTTGATTGTTGCAATGGCTGCATTCACATCCTTCGGAACCACATCACCTCGATACAACATGCAACAAGCCATGTACTTGCCATGACGAGGATCGCATTTCACCATCTGATTGGCTGGCTCGAAACAAGCATTGGTAATTTCAGCTACACTCAGTTGTTCGTGATAGGCTTTTTCGGCCGAAATTACAGGCGAGTATGTGGCTAACGGAAAATGAATGCGAGGATACGGCACCAAATTGGTCTGAAACTCCGTCAAATCTACATTCAACGCACCATCGAAACGAAGAGACGCCGTTATCGAACTCACAATTTGACCAATCAGACGATTCAAATTCGTGTAGGTTGGACGCTCAATGTCCAAATTGCGTCGACAAATATCGTAAATGGCCTCATTGTCTACCATGAATGCACAATCCGAATGTTCCAAAGTGGTGTGCGTAGTCAAGATGGAATTGTATGGTTCGACTACAGCGGTGGCGATTTGCGGTGCTGGATATACTGCAAATTCCAACTTTGATTTTTTTCCATAATCTACACTTAAGCGTTCCATCAACAACGATGTGAAGCCTGAACCGGTACCACCACCAAACGAGTGGAAAATTAAGAATCCCTGTAAACCGGTGCACTGATCAGCTAACTTTCGTACACGGTCCAAAACCAAATCAACAATTTCCTTTCCAATCGTGTAGTGACCGCGAGCATAATTGTTAGCTGCGTCTTCTTTGCCTGTGATCAATTGTTCTGGATGGAACAATTGACGGTAAGTGCCTGTGCGCACTTCATCCACAACCGTTGGCTCCAGATCTACGAACACCGCACGTGGAACGTGTTTCCCAGCACCAGTTTCGCTAAAAAATGTGTTGAACGAGTCATCACCTCCTCCGATGGTTTTATCACTGGGCATTTGACCGTCAGGTTGGATGCCATGTTCTAAGCAGTACAACTCCCAGCAGGCGTTGCCCATTTGGACACCAGCTTGACCTAGATGTATACTGATACATTCACGCTAAAATTTAAAATATATATTTGGTTACATTTTGAATTAATAACACTTACCATTTTGTTTGAATTTTAGAGTGTCAACGGACGGATCAAATACGAAACAATTTAAAAAGATTTAATTTTAATTTCTGAAATGTTCAATTGCTCTCTATTTATATACTTTTTTGTTTACAATCTTGTATTTCGTAAACTAATCGGTTGTTCTAATTGGTCAATTTTCGTTGACATGGTTTTTGGATATGGTGATTTAATTTTAATTGGATAAATACATTGTTGTCTATTGCGTTTGTTCTGTATGTGATTTATGTGCTTTCGTGAAATGCAATTTAATTTATGTTACCTTTGCATTTGTTTTTGTCTGAATAATTTGTTGTATTCATGATGATTCATTGGTGTGTTAAATGAATGTACTTGTAATTATAATAGGATGTGATTTTTCATTTTATTCAATACTATTATTTTTAGGATGGCACTAATCGCTGATAAACTTGTACAATTATGGATATAGATTTGAGTCCCATTACTGGCACTAAATGTCCATTTGCTGATTACTATTTTAATACGTAAAACAAACCCAGAAAACAGTGATTATTCTTTGTAGCTTGGATAACTCAGTCAGTATTGATAATAAGTAGTAGCCAATGGAGAAGCTATAAACAAAAAAATGGAAGGTTGATTTATATGCTACTTTTTATTTATATTGAAAAACATAAAAAATTATAATTTTATTAGGATATTAATAAATCACCGTAGCCAGTTTCAAGATTGGTTGAGAAATGGGGAGATTTAGAGATCAACAATAATAAATATTGCAAAACACCATTTTAACAAGATACAGAAAAGAAGTTAAAGCAGCATCATTCCAGTGATAAGGTTGAAAAACCGAGAGAAAGTTGGATTTTTAATAAGAAGTACCTTTAATGCCAAAATTTCAAGTACAATTACAAAGAAAAATATTGTTCTATACTTTTCACAACCAAAGGATTTGTGATAATAATAATAAATTCTGGAGACATGACTGATGCTTGTGGAGTCTTAGTTGGTTATCTTGGTTATATTTCTGATTCCGTACATCTTGGACTCAGATCAATGCAGATTATATACCAAGTATACAGCTATATATCTAAGTTTGTCCTTTTTTATGAATGTATTCATACGGTCGAAATATTTAAAAGATCTTTTAATGTATACGTTTGCTAGATGCATCTATTGAGCTAAAAAAAATACAACCCTGACATAAAAAGAAACGGTTAGTCCAATCTTTGTAAACAGTAATGCTAAGTAATCGTTTAAATTGCTCTACAAGCGTGTAAATAATGCAAAAGCAACCACGTCATTAACCAATATTTAAAAGTATATTTACTTATAATCTAGTAATCTTTATAGAGTTAATTTGAGCTAAATTCAAACATTTAGTCATATTTATCAATGGGCTTTTAAGGGATTATTTGTTTTTAGGATTGTTACATTAGAACTGTCAGATTCACTTGAATAATAAATTCACTTGGTTTTTAAGTCAACCAGGAGCACTGTACAGCTGTTTCATCTTTGTTTGGAATCATCAGTAGCGCATGCCTTTCAAGTTTTACATACACAGTAGCTCAGTGGTTTAAGGGGCTGGCCTGACACCAGATAGGGCGTGGGTTCAAGTTCATGTGTGTATACGCTGATGATAATTCCTAATAAGGATGAAACAGCTGTACAGTGCTCCTGGTTGACTTAAATCCTAGTGAATTTAGTCATATTGATTATTTTATTGATTTCAAAACCCTTTTACTTTGAAGGGCATCGGATAACAAGATTGTTCCATATGCAATTGTACATTAAATATTCTGCTTTGAAAATTGTGCATATCGAAGATTGAAATTCTACTCCGATTTTGCCAAACCCCATCATCGAAATCACATACTGCCTTCACTTCTTTGTCGTAGTTTAATGAAATTCTGTCCTTTTATTGATTTTTTAACAATATTGTTTTACAGATACCAGGTTGATAATCTTGAGTTCAAACCCTTCTTTTTTCTAAACATACTTGGGACCGGTGGAACTATTTAGTTATAACCACTTCGAAAATATTGCTAATATTTAGTCTTAAGAGGTTATAGGTGTTGTTTGACATAAATTGTTCTCAATTTTCTACTAATTGTTACTGTTTCTTATTACATTTATTACATGCAATATTTTTAAGTTTTACTTGTAATTTCAATATTATACATTTTTTACTTTTATTAAATTATGTTTTAGTGTTGATTTTAAAATGGTTACAAGACAGTACTAATATGTTATTTTATGTTTTTTTTTGCTTTAACAATATATGTCATGTCACTGACTACATTAAAAATGTTTTTTTTTTCTAAAAATCTAAATTTCCAGAACTTTCATTACCGTTTGTCTTAGTTTCCAAATTTTTGCATATTTAAAAATGTAAAAATTTTATTTTAAACATTTTTTGTCTTGTGCATATATATATATAGCATAAAAATAATATAATTCAAAATACATTGATATATTTTTTCGTAAAAGTGGACATTTATTTTATTTTACTAAGTCATTCAATTTTTGTTGTAACATTTCCTTTGCAAACACAAAATTATTAAATATTTTTGTCCACATTTGTACAATTTGCTTGTGTCGCAAATTAGATGGCCATTAAATTCAAATTTCACTGCCATTACTCAATGAAGACCATCGTGTTGTTGTTGGTGGTGGTGGTATTGGCCAACACTTTTCTGTCATCCTTTCCTTTACCGCATGCAATTGTCTAGCCGAACGTAAAAGTCGACTAATTAATTAATTGTTCGTTTAACTGTAATGAATGAACTGTTCTTGTATGTTGATGTTTTCACCTCAAAGACTGCAAAATACATTTTTTGTTTTTTAAAGTTCACTTCTCCAAAGAGTCATTGCAAATGTCAATTTTGAAAATGTGTGCCCACATTCTATATGCCCATAAGGCTTTCATTTACAGCATTGTACATCGATCCTGTTCTTTTGGTAGCAAAGCTGCTAATTGTTTTTTCTAATCTTCGTCATTTCCCCCAATTGGACTTGACAACGGAGTAGTCTAGTGATACAGTGCTCAACTCAAACCAAGATGAACATGAGTTCGGTCTCCACCACTGGGACGAAATGCGGACCCCCGTTTGGCTTAGCTAAAATGTCTCCACTGCCGAAAGATGCGTTTCCAGTAAAGCATTCAAAGTAGTAAAAATGAAATGAATAGTAGTAATCGAAAAAATATGTCATCTGTGCACTATTAATGACTAACGTTGAAAAGATTTTTAAAATAAATGATAAATAAACAAAATATTATTAATTGCAAAAACTTTTTCTGTTAAAATTTATACTACGTTCTAATATTAAATAAAAGATATTCTTTTAACTAGCTATGAAAACAAATACTTTTTAAATGTTATTTGTACAACAATGTCAATTTATATTTTGTAAAATAAATTTTGTTAATTTGATTAATTTTTACTTATTTTCAATAAAAAACTGAATTATTCACTTAACACCTAAATCTAATAAAATAGGAAAAGAAGAATTGTAATTAAATTATTTTTTTTTACATTCAAACTATAAAACATATTATGTATGTTTTTCCTAAACAACGTTTTTAACACTACCGCCATTTTTTATTTTATACACTTTGAGTTGTTAAAGGCTTATTACAATTTAATTTTTAAAATACATATTTGAAATATTTTTTTGCAATATTTTAATTTTTTACATCAGATTTTCTTATTAAAATTATTTTTGGATAATAATGATGAGTTGTAAAAATAAATAAATAATATAATATAGCATATAATTAACTTGTAACAAACTGTTTTATCAATTATTCATCTGTGTATATCAATTGTTATGACAACATTTGTGTACAACTTATACATTGCTATAGAAATAATTGTATACCTGCTTTTTAATAATTATTATATTTTTATAATAAATAATAAACAAATACAATTGTTAACAACTGAAATATGATTATCCCGCATGTTAACTGAGATTTGATTGGAATGTAACCATGGTAATTTACCTTAGACAAAAATATTGTTAATAATGGTAATAAATTTGAGAACACTGAAAAATTATATACATTATTAATAAACTGTTTAAAAGAATATTTGATAACTTATAAATTTAAATAAAAGTACTTTGCGTGAGATGAATTCATTTTACATATTGTTTTTAACCAAACACAATATTTAGTGTATATATATATAACTCTCACGGTTTTTAAACACTATTTTTAAATAAATAATGGAGCATTTATTCTGTATATTAAAGCTTTAAACTATATTAGGTTGTTACAAACTCCGTTAAAGCCGGTCCCAACTCCAATTGAGAAGAAAAGAGAATAAGAGCAAATTGATTCTGTGAAAGATGCATATTGCTATGGAAACAATGAGAAGACGCCATTTTGTCAAAGAATGGCAAAGAAGTCAAAATGCAATTCCGATAACAGGGTCAAGTAAAAAGCAAAACAAAATTACATTAATTAATTACAAAATCCTTTTGCTTTGAACATAAGCATGTGGCAATAAGATAACAGTTACAACAAAAAACAACAACAACAACAAAGTCCCATAATTCAAAACGTTCATTAGTGAACAAAAAACTATTCCATATAAGTTCTATCAGTTTGAAAGCAAAACTTTGTTTGTGAGCGTCAATAAACACTCCTACAGCAATACGTAGAGTTGAAACGTAGAAGTGAATAGATAAGATTTATAAAATGGTTGATTTTTTTTATCATCGGTGTCTTAGAAGTATTTTAAAAATTATCTGGCGCGATCACATTTTAAATGATGAGATCATGAAAAGAACTGACTTTTGTTCACTACATAATTTGATTACAATTAGACAAATAAAATTACTTAGTCAAACTCTACGTTTACCGCCCGAAAGACCCGTAAGAACAATTTTGGAATGAATGATTAAAAAAGGGTAAAAGAAAGGTTGGTAGACCATAGAAATTTTGGCCAAAAACCATTAGGAAGATATAACTAAAATAAATATCTATTGGGATTAAACGAAAGGTTTGGTAAAATGTTCAAATACTTGGAATAATTTTGTATCTGTTATCTTATTGCCAAGGCTTGTTCTTAAAGCAAAAGGGTTTTGCAATAATAATTATTATGCTATTGAATCTGACCATTAATTAAATAAAATAATAAACAATTGATATAGAACTTTTTTAAATAACTTAATATTGATTTACCGTAATTGTCATTTATCCAAGTAAACTTTATTATTATTATTTTATTATTATTATTATTATTATTATTATTATTATTATTATTATTATTATTATTATTATTAAATATTATTAATATTACTACTATTATTATTACAAAACCCTCTCACCCTGAATTAAAAATCATTTTATGTGATTTTAGTTTGATATTTTAACATTGAAAATTGTACATATTAAGGATTGAACTTTCCTTTGGTTTTTACTAAAGTTCTTCATCAGGATCGTGTTTTTACCCCCTTCGTAGTAGTTTACCAAAATAGTGTTTTACTGCTTTTTCAGCATTTCTTAGAATGTTACACTACCAACCTTGTACCCTAACTCTCCTTCTTTCCCAATGGAACTTATGACTAGCTACAGTAGAATTAATTGCTTATACAGATTAACAATTCCAGAATGCTCATTTTCTAACAACAAGGTATAGTATTAGTTTTATGTTTTTAGCATCTCCACAACATACTACATGAATTCACTTTATGTCAGTAGCTACCAGTAAATAGGCATCCAACTATTTTATTTATATTTGGCCTACAAATGGACAATGTATGTTTGACAATAGGCTGGTGATTGTAACACTAAACGTTTGAAAACTAATTTTAAATGTAGCCAATTATATTTGTTAACACAAAGTTGTGGTTATTATTTTTGTTGTGCTTTTATTTATGTTGGCACAACTTTACAGTACTTGAAGTTTTGTACATTTCACAAAGTCGGGTCTACCAGTGTCCTACTATAAACAATAAATTATTTTATCTACACTTGTCATATTATAAAAAAGCGATATGATATTTTTGTTTATACAATTGCGCTTCTCTAGGACTTAAAAAACCCAGTGAAATTTTTATTCAAACGAATCTGACAACTCTAATATAATAATTCCAAAAAATAAATAATTCCTTATCATGTACAAAACTAATGGGTTTATTATTGGCACTATATATCCAATTATTTATTTACACTTAATATTGTTAGACTAAAACCTTGATTTCTTTTCAATACATACCTACCTGTAATAAAGTTTTTGTCAGTAGATTACCAAGTTGCATTCAATCACCGAGTTGACCTCTAATCAAAGGTCAAATGTTTTTTAAACAAAATCTATATATATATATATATATACTTAATAAGATTTATATAAATTTCATCTTGTTTGTATACTTTTAAGTTTAGTTACATAGTTAACATGCCTACCTTTTCCATTCCTTAGTTATTTCGTCTGACTGCAATTAATGGTATATTACTTGACAGATGGGCTCTTAATTCTTAAGACTAACTGTGTGCCGTTTATCATTCTGCCATAATTCATTTTTGTTAGAGTACTAACAAATTTTATTTAAATATAATGGAAACAAAATTGAACAAATTTTAAAACTTACTTTATTAAGGTTGATTATTTTTTTTTTAATTTTCTATTCAATCTCTTACTTTAAAGACAACAAAATTGCTCCAAGCAAATGAATTAGCAATCATTTCAATTAGGTAAACCCAAAAAACTTGACCAAAAATATTTGATAATTGTGACATTATCTAGTAAAATGCTTTATATTTTAATCACAAACAACAAAAACAAAAGTAAACAAATTTTCATAAATTTTCGAATTATTTGCATGTTGGTAGTTGGCTATGATAAAGCGTAACAAACGCACATTTGTAAAAAAATTTGTAATAACCTTTCCCTACTATAGCCATAAAAAGTAGTATATTTAAATTATTAAATTAACATAACATTTACAATGTTAATCTAATTATTTTTAAAAGTGGAACATTTTTATTTAAACACGAAACAGTTTATGTTTTAAAAATAAAGCATAACTGTGTATCATATAAAACAATTTTTTTAATTTACGATAATAGTAATAATAACAATTGCATATTGTACTATCAAGTACTATCAAGTATTAACGAATTTAATCTAAATTATACATTTTAACATAACTACCACAAAACATAAAACCACCAAAATTAACAACTAAAAATTAATTTAAAAAACAATTTAAAATTTAAATATTATAATAAAAATAATAATGTTCTAACTGTTTAATTATTCATGTAATAAAAATTGTTCGCGGTTTTAGAACTACTCGTTTCCAAAAGATGTAAATGTCAATTAAAAAAGGAAATTTTAATTTTAAACATCGCATGCTTATTAAATTCGTTTTTTAAATAAATGTTATTTTAAATACTTATAAGAGTGCATATTCACACTCAGTGACACCCCGGCAACTCCTGATTGTAACCAATCGTACTAACCATGTAACGTTTCTCCAAATGCAAATGTGCAAAAGTCACTTTATCCCAACTTAGACTATATGAAGGAAAAAAAATAGAACAAAATCGTTTACAATGCAAACTTGTATTAAAATAAAAGGAGTCATTGAATAAAAACATTTTATAATACGACTCAATTTTTTTTATGCACTTTTACACATAAATATTAAATATTCTCAAGTCAAAAGCACATACAAATGTGCAAATAAATATGTTTAAAAAATAATAATATAAGCAAAGTCAAATTTAATATTAAAAGCAGGATACACTAAAATGAGAAATTCATTTAATAATTCTCCTCCTCTTCTTCTCCTTCAATGGTATCAACACCAACCTCTTCGTAATCCTTTTCCAATGCAGCCAAATCTTCACGAGCCTCACTAAATTCACCTTCCTCCATACCTTCACCAACGTACCAGTGCACAAACGCACGCTTGGCATACATCAAGTCGAATTTGTGATCCAAACGCGCCCACGCTTCGGCTATGGCTGTCGTGTTGCTCAACAGGCACACCGCACGTTGTACTTTGGCCAAATCACCACCTGGAACCACTGTTGGTGGTTGATAGTTGATGCCCACTTTGAACCCGGTTGGACACCAGTCCACAAATTGAATCGTACGTTTGGTCTTGATTGATGCAATGGCTGCATTCACATCCTTCGGAACCACATCACCTCGATACAAGATGCAACAAGCCATGTACTTGCCATGACGAGGATCGCATTTCACCATCTGATTGGCTGGCTCGAAACAAGCATTGGTAATTTCAGCTACACTCAGTTGTTCGTGGTAGGCTTTTTCGGCCGAAATTACAGGCGAGTATGTGACTAACGGAAAATGGATGCGAGGATACGGCACCAAATTGGTCTGGAACTCCGTCAAATCTACATTCAACGCACCATCGAAACGAAGAGACGCCGTTATCGAACTCACAATTTGACCAATCAGACGATTCAAATTCGTGTAGGTTGGACGCTCAATGTCCAAATTGCGTCGACAAATATCGTAAATGGCCTCATTGTCTACCATGAATGCACAATCCGAATGTTCCAAAGTGGTGTGCGTAGTCAAGATGGAATTGTATGGTTCGACTACAGCGGTGGCGATTTGCGGTGCTGGATATACTGCAAATTCCAACTTTGATTTTTTTCCATAATCTACACTTAAGCGTTCCATCAACAACGATGTGAAGCCTGAACCGGTACCACCACCAAACGAGTGGAAAATTAAGAATCCCTGTAAACCGGTGCATTGATCAACTAATCTTCGTATACGATCTAAAGCCAGATCAACAATTTCCTTTCCAATCGTGTAGTGACCGCGAGCATAATTGTTAGCTGCGTCTTCTTTGCCTGTGATCAATTGTTCTGGATGGAACAAATGACGGTAAGTGCCTGTGCGCACTTCGTCTATAACTGTTGGTTCCAGATCTAAAAATACCGTACGTGGAACGTGTTTTCCAGCACCAGTTTCGCTGAAAAATGTGTCGAATGAGTCATCACCTCCTCCAATGGTTTTATCACTGGGCATTTGACCGTCAGGTTGGATGCCATGTTCTAAGCAGTACAACTCCCAACACGCGTTGCCTACCTGTACCCCTGCTTGACCCAGATGTATACTGACACATTCACGCTAAAAGTTAAAAAAAATAATTTTTAACTTGTTACCGCTTACCATGTTGATTGCAAAGATAACGATTGGATATTACTAATTAAAAAATATATAATTATAATATTATATATATATATATATATATATATATATATATATATATATATATATATATATATATATATATATTTCTACAATAGATTATTTTAGCTTCATTTTGATTGGATAAAACAAAGTATTGCAAATGATTTTTTTGATGCCCTCAAAGCCTAGGCCCAAATTTAACTAAATCTTTATCTGCCCCCAAATTTTTAATTGATTCTTTACACAATTTATTTAATTGTAAATTGATTTATCTATTTCATGCTGCATTTTTAATAAATTTAAATGTTGTCATTGCTGCTAACACTATTTTTGGTGGCCGTGTTGAGGATAAAGAAAGATAATAATGTACAACTAGCAACCCCACCTTTATAAAAAATAAATCATTTATTGAATAAACAGTAGATAGAAAATTTACAACATGCATTTACGTGTCACTTTAACGATAAATGAATTTGCTAAAAACAGAAGAGGCAAGGAGATTGTTTTACATAATTATATTTGATCTAATGTGACATTAATTTCAATTAGGTCTCCTCAATGATTGTTAGCCAAATTTTTTGTAGTCTATCAATTTTTCTTTTATTATATTTGATTTTTTATTCTACAAACATTCTTGCTGGTGTTTTGGACAGTAAACATGGAACTTGGTCAAGTAATTTTCTTTGTCCAATTTTAATTGTCATATAATAGATAAAGCTAGTTTTACATAATAGTATTGTTCAAAATGTGATTGTACTAAGTAATTTTTAAAATGTTATAAATCTTGTCTTCTCGCTTTCATGTTTCAGCTTCACATAGAGCTGTAGACATGACAAATAATGCTTGCAAAGTGTTTTTGTACCTGTTACAAAATTAAGTATCTTGAGGTAAACATTAAATAGAAAACTTACCTGGTGTGATTATGCAGAGTATATATTTATAAAAACCAAATCCTTATTGTACTACATAAGAAGATTAAGAAAACTAAATGTTAATAATTATATTACTAAATTGTTCGTTATATCTTGTTTTTATCATTTAATATTATATTTCTCACCCGTAATTTTTTCCTTGTTTTAAAAAATGCATATCTTTGGCGTCAAAATCTGCAGGAATCAAATATTCTATCTTATTGAATGATATTGTTAATAAACATTTTATATCCTGTATACAATTAGCATCAAGGATTGAAGGTAATAACACTCATTAACGACATACAGCTTTAAACAAATCTAAAGTTTCTGGAAAAACAAGGGGAACCTACCTGCACATGAGAGCCAAAATTAATCAATACAAAAACTCATGTCTGCCATACTTATCCAGAATCAAACAAAATTGAACTTCTAACAAACCTATCAAAGTAGGAATTATTCCACCCACGCATTTATTTAAACTAATTTGAACATCCTACGGTAATAATGTAACTGTCCCTTATAATAATTTATTCGAAGTATAGCATTTTGATGTTTACTGTATTGACTATATTTATATTTATCACCATATGACATTTTATTTCATTTTGTTCCCATTATTTGTACTACTAATTTTGTGAATTTTGTTATTTTTTTATATTGATAGTGAAAATGTATTTTACGCTGAATGTATCTCTAGTGAGATATTAAAGCTTAATACTATATATATATATATATATATATATATATATATACAAAACCTTTTTATTTAAAAATAAGCATGGGACAATAAGACAACAATTACAGCAAAACAACAACAACAAGTCTGTTGGCATTGAACATTCACAAATCGAAAGATTAAACTTCCTTTCGGCGTTCACTCAGCCTGTCATCCAGACACGTGCAATTACTTCTTTGCCGTTGTTTTGCCGGAATGGCGTCCTTTTATTGTTTCTGTGGCGTTATGAGTTTTAGCAGAGACCAGATTACTAGCTTTGCGCTCAAAACCTCCTCCTTTTATCAGGCTAGGGGACTGGCTAGATTGGTATTTCTGAAATTCAAACTATATATATATATATATATATATATATATATATATATATATATATATATATATATATATATATATATATATATATATATATATATATATATATATATATATATATATATATATATATATATATATATATATTACAGCAAAACAACAACAACAAAGTCTCGTTGGCATTGAACATTCTGCAAATCGAAGATTAAACTTCCTTTCGGCGTTCACTCAGCCCTGTCATCCAGACACGTGCAATTACTTCTTTGCCGTTGTTTGCCGGAATGGCGTCCTTTTATTGTTTCTGTAGCATTATGAGTTTTTAGCAGAGACCAGATTACTAGCTTTGCGCTCAAAACCTCCTCCTTTATCCAGGCTAGGGACTGGCTAGATTGAACTATATTTATGATATACTATATATATATATATATATATATATATATATATATATATATATATATATATATAATAAAAATTACATTTTTAGCATTAAAAAATCCTTCATATTGTAAGTTAAGTTTTTATTTGGATTTTTCTGAACCTTGTCATCGGAATGATGCGTTCACTTCTTTCCTATAATTTTATAGAATGGTGTCTTTTTGCTTTTTCTTAAATAAGCCAAATTGCTAACCTCGCGTTCTGCATCTTTTCTTTTCCCAATCAAACTTAGGATTGGCTACTGGTGGAATTGTTCATTATCATCATCATCATCGGGGACAAACATCCCCCACCGGTTATTATCACCCAGGGTAGTCCAAGAAAACCAAAACGTCTGCAAAAAACGTCAACTTTTGCTATGTGTACTTAAAGAACGACACTTGAGGTGTCCTAAATGTTAAATGTTAATTACATCCCGAGTTAAACCACTCTAATGATCTCTATTGGCTGCATAGAGTAAACAAACGGATGCCCATTTAAATAATTCATTTGGACGAGGGAGCTTAGCATAAATAAAAGGACTGAGTTTGCGTGCTACAATGTCCGCCTAAACGTTTTGTTGGCCCCCTGGCCTTCTTTTTCATCTGGATAATGGATGGGCTTCCATAGCCATTCTGGCTGGATGAGTAGGCAATCTACGTAAAACATAGCCAATCCATTTTAGTCGTCTTTCTTTTATTATGCTAGAGATACATGGCCAATAAATATTAAGTGACTTACAAACATATGGAAATGATTAAAATATTTTATTAGTTATTAAATGAGTGCGTTCAATAAAGGACAACGAGCGAAACAATATGGATTTTAAACAGATTTGCTCAAAATGTACAAGCTTTTGTGTATCCACTTGGGTGAGAGTCGAAGTTTCGCATGCATAAAGTAGAATGGAACGCACTAAACTCTTGTATATTCTAATCTTGGTTTTAATAGGAATATTACTTTTGTTCCATAAAGGTTTAATTAAACGCCCAAAGGCTGCGCAGAGACGCGAATACGATGCCGAATCTCTTATGAACTGGAACCTTTATTATCTATCACCGAGCTTAGGTACGTAAATTTATCAACTACAGGCAGTGGGCTATCATTAAAAGTGATTAGATTTTTTAAGGAGACGTTTAATAAAAACCACTGTTTTCTTAGTGATAAGATATAAACCGTATTTCCTTGAAGCTTTTTACGTAAGTTCAACCGCATTTTGCAAATCTTCTTCGATTTCTGCCATAAGAACCGCATCGTCTGCATATTAAAGATCGCTATCTTGCGACCATCATGAGTTATACAGCCCTCAAATGACCGAGACACTTCACAAATATGTCATCAACTACAAAATTGAAGAGTGTGGGTGCTAAAACACATCCTTGGCAGACACCTGAATTTATGTAAATTGCATCTGTTAAAGAATCTCCATTCCGTATTACTGCGTTTGACGACGTGTATAACGATTTAATAATGTTAACAATCTTGGCAGGAATTCCTTTGGCAATGAGAAAATTCTACAGCAGGTTGCGATCAACAAAATCAAAGGCGACTGAATAATCTATAAATGAACAATATATAAGCTGTTGGTATCGTGATTGAAGTTCTAACATTCTATGAACAGTGTGGATTTGATCGATGCATCCCATCCTAGGACGAAATCCAACCTGGTTGGCTCGTGTTCGACACTCCCGTTCACCACGGATCCTGCGTAAGATAATATTTGCCAAAAATTTTTTGAAACCCCGCAAAGTAAGCTGATTCCTCTATAATTAGCGGGGTCTGTAGTGTCTCCTTCTTTATGGATTAGGATTATAATAGCTTGTATCCATGTTTCTGAAATTTTCTCTTCTTTCCAAATGGAGTTTATCAAGGAGTATAAATCTTGTATAATATTTATCCCGCCATACTTAAAAACTTCTATTGGTATGCCATCTACTCCTGTAGCCTTCCCATCTTTCAGTTGATGGCATGCTAAGATAATTTTTTCGTGCGAGGGGGACTCTGTCAAAACTAAGTATGGGGAATCGGAGGGGTTGTGTATGGAGTTGATTGAAAACCTTCGCCGCTTTGTGTTTGATAGGATTAAGTAATTTTGCAAAGTGTGATGTTCATTGATCAACAGAGATCGCCGATGAACGTTGATTTTGAAAAGAATATCCTTTGTAAAGTTCATTGATCTTCTTGAATAAGGTTTGAGTAATGTTACGCATTGCAGCATCCTCTAATTCTTCAGCTACATGTGACCAATATTTCTCTTGATCATTATTGGAATTCGTTATATATTATTGTATCTTCTTGTTTCCATCCAATTTTTTGTGCTGATTTTTGTTCAAAAATTCATTTCGTAAAACTTCTGTGGAGTTGGAAATCTGAACTGTTGATTGTATGTTGAGTTTCCTGGGTAATAACCTAGAGGCCGCATTTAGTTTAGATGTGATTAAGTTCCAATTATGTTATTATTGTTATTTCTTAAATAAGCCAGATTGCTAACCTCGCGTTCTGCATTTTTTCTTTTCCCAATCAAACTTGGGACTGGCTACTGGTGGAATTGTTGTACATTACAAGTCAACAACGTACCAATAAACTAAAAAGTGGTAATTTTTTGTTAATATATTTGTGTAAGGACAACTACTACTTATAACATTTTACAAATGCACTTGTAACATTTGTATTTATTATTTTTGTTGTTTCACTGAATTGATATTTTATAAACAAGTGAACACTACCTAATTCAGCCAAAGGAGGGTTTGCATTTAATGGTGATTGTAACATTATCTACTTTAGTCTAAAATTTTGCCCAATGTACCACAGTTGCAATTATTTTTAACTTTTAATTTTTTGTATTATGCACTTCACTTTAAATTAGTTTAGAAAAACAGTATGCATTAACACAATAAATTAAATTAAATTAAAAATTGTGCAGGGGTGGTCTAGCGGTACAGCGCTCGAATTCAGACCTCGGTGGACATGGGGGTTCGAATCCCATCGCTAGCACTAAAATGCGGGCCCACGTTTGGCTTCGATAATTGCCCACTGCTGAAAGATGTTTCTCGTAAAACATTCAAAGTAGCAAACAGAAAAAAAATACAAAAGTGAAACGTTTTCACCGTTTTACGCACATTGTAATAATTTAATTCACTTCACGCTGCAGCAATTTTTTTACAACAAAGGGAATCTGCATAAATTGTTTGTTTTTTATCTTGTTTTTTGGGCAGCAATATGTTTTTATAAATGTAGCCTTTGTGCTTCAGTCCTGTTTTTTCTTTTTCAAACTTGCTACAACAATAGTTGTTAATTTACCATTTAGTTGTAACAAAAACAAACTTATTAGCAACATATGTTTGGATACATTTGGATTAAGGAATATTATATTAAAAATGTCACTTGATTTGTTAATAACAAAAAAGTTGAACATTTATTTTCTATTCAAAAATTTATTTAATAAACAAAAAATAGATAAATTGAAGCAAATGCGACGGCCTTAATGTTCAAAAAGCATTTTTGTTAAGTTGATATTATTCAGAAACATTAAAAGACGATTTAGCTTATGCTTCTACTTAATTAATTAGGTTTGCGTTATTATTATTATTATTATTATTATTATTACTGTATAATCCTTTTACTTGAAAGCTCAGTTTAGGATTAATAGTTGCAGTTGTCAAGAATTTATATTTTTCTAAAGTAGTAACAAAAAATCATTAATTCAATGTATACAAAACATATCCACAGCTAACAACAAGGAAACTACTAACATGATAAAAAGCTTTCTATTGAAAGCAGTAGTCAAGCCAGTGAGAAAGCTAAAGATACAGTAAATGCTTTTTAAATGTGGAATATTGTTGTTGTTGTTGTTGTTGTTGTCATTGTTATCTTGTTGCCCCATACTCTTTAAAGCAAAAATTTTTATAATAATAATAATAATAATAATAATGTTTGAACGTTGCATTTAACAGATAAATTAACTAAAGTTGTATTAGAAGCATGACTTAATGGTCTATATTTTTTGAGAATTGTCAAACTCAGGTAGATCGTATGTAGAATTATAAAAGACAAAATAAAATGTTTTGCTTATAACTAAATGTTCATTAAAAAACATCCGTATGATAAATTATAATGAACAATTTTCGTTACTGTTTTAAACCCTAGCAAGCGTAAAACGATATACAATAATAAATATTAAAAATAATTTTTATACTACTTATAAATAATTAAGTCACATTGTCTAAAACGATAAAATAAATAATTTTTATTTACAATTTAACTTTTGTTTATAAAACATATTGTATGATAATTCTATCTTTTGTCTTTATTATATTTTAATATATAACAAACCAGTATTGTTTTTTAACAAACCACACCCTTTAGACAGTAATAGTTTTATATATCCTTTATATATCCTCAAACATGACTGTACATAGTTCATAAAACACACCCATTTCTCAAAGGTCAAGTCGATAAATAAATAATAAGTCATTAGACTCTAATTTTGTACATTTCTAGTTACTGTTAAAAATACATTAATTCAATAATGTACATTAAAAATTCAACATGTAACACAGTAAGTAAACGTGTATTATAGTTACAATTATTATTGACAAAGCAACTGTATCAGGTAAAACTGTAAGAATAATTATTCACATTTAATACAGAACAAATATCTGTTATAATTTATGCACGCTGTATTTAGTAAAATTGCTATTTAATTTAGGAAACACAATAAATTAACTTTTAGTTAGTCCCAAGTCTGGACAAAGAAATAGGGTTTAAGCGCACGGTTAGCAACTTAACTTCTATAAAACGTCGACATTGCTACAAGGACAATAAGAGGACGTCATTTTGGCAAGTGACGGCAAAGAAGTGATGACTCGACCCAGATGGCAAGATTGAGTAATAGACAAAAAACTTCAGTCCTCAATTTTCAGAATCTTTGATTAGACGAAGAAAAGAAGTTGGTCAAATTCTACATTTATTACCCGAAAGACTAACAAAAACGGTTTTGGAATGGACAATTGAAGATGGCAAAAGGAAGGTTGGTAGACTATAGAAAATTTGACCATGAACCATTAGGAAGACCTAACTAAAATAAATGTCTATTGGGATTAAACGAGATGTTTGGCAAAATGTTCGAACACGTGGAATTATTTTGTTGCCCGCTTGTTTTTTTTAATTATAGGACTCTGTTGTTTTTTCTGTAACTTTTATCTTACTGTCCCATGCTTATTCTTAAGGCAAAAGGATTTTGTAATTAATTAATTATGATTAAGAGGTAGTTTTTCAAAATATGGTAGCTGTAACGCCGTATTTCTGATACAACTTGCTCGAATTTGCCCATGTTATACAATGTTTGGACATTCCAAAATCCAATCGCAATTTTATTTTTTATGTTTACGGAGCAACCATTTATAGCTTTAGTAAGTACTTATCATTTATATCTCAAAATGAAATCTGGATGTTTGTACACCGTGTTTAGTTTGTCTATTTTGTTACCGTTTTTTAACAAGCAATGAATAATTTTACCAGATGAGATGTTAGTTTCCAGCTAAAATGTTAACCTAAAGGGATATACGAATAATAAAAGGATTAGTATTATTTAAATATTTGCTGTAAACGAACTAAAAATAAGTTAAAGCTATTAATTTAGTTAACATCGTTTAATCTTGATTGCCAATTGTAAATATTGATTATTTTTAAACGTAGCCATGTTGTTTGTTATTTGGCAGCCATAGATAGAGAGGGAGATGCGTAAATTAATTTATCATCAAATATTATAAAAAGTTAATGGTTTTTAAAGATTTGGACTAAAATAATCAGTTTATAAAAATACTAATTTAACAGTTATTTGCGCTGTTTAATTAAAAATAACTTGGTACAATTTAAAAAAGCGCCGTAAAATATATTGATAATAATAACAATTATTATTATTTATTACAAAACTCTTTATCTTCAAAAATAAGCGTGGGACAATAAGATAATAGTTACAGCAAAAAATATTGAAATCCCATAAGTAAAAACGAACATGAGACAACAAAATTTTTCTATAAATTCAAAAATGTTGTCAAACGTTTTGCTTAATCCCATAAGACATTTATTTTAATTAAATCTTTATAAATGTTTCATGACCAAGTTTTCTGCGGTCTACCAACCTCTCTTTTGTTCATTCCAAAACTGTTCTTGCTGATCTTTCGGGTAGTAAACGTAATTTTCTTTGCCTAACTGCAATGATATTATGTAGTGAACGAAAGTCAGTTTTATTCATGATCTCATTATTTAAAATGTAATCGCACCAGGTAATCTTTAAAATACATCTAAGACACCGGCGATAAAAAACATCTACCATCGTTTTAATCTTGTTTGTTTGCCTCCTCGTTTCATTTCCATATATCGCCGTAGAAATGTTCATTGACCCTCACAAACAAAAATTGCCTTCAAACTGATAGAATAACATGATCACATCAATTTGAGTCTATGGAAGACTGACATTGACTTTCCAAGTCTGGTTTAACATCAATTTCGGTTTTTCCGTCTTTACCAGATATGTAAATGAATCAACAGTATCAGTATTTTGTCTCCTAATTTTGATGGGCAAATCATTGTTTGACCTAGTGCACAACACTTTGGTTTTTGAACAATTAATCCATAAGCCAATACGAGAACTGATATCACTGATATCACTCCCATATATTGCCGTAGGAATGATTATTGATGCGTACAAACGAAGTTTTGTCTTCAGGCGAATGGAAGAACATGACCATATTGAAGACTGACATTGCCTTTCCAAGTCTGGCTTTAGCATTAATTTCGGTTTTTTCGTCTTTACAAATAATGCATCCCAGATATTTATTTTTATTTTTATTTATGTTTGCTACTTGGAATGTTTTACGGGAAACATACCAGTGGACATTTTAGCGAAGCCGAACGTGGACCCTCATTTTAGTGCCGGTGGTGGGATTCGAATCCATACCCACCCAGGTCCAAATCGAGCGCTGTATCGCTAGACCACCCCGGCACAATGTAATATATAATTTAAAAAATAAAAAGTATGGCGTATCATTGTATTTTTTTTACTTTTTAGGTATTTGTAAGCGCGATTTAATTAATTTATAATAATTTATAATAATAATAATAATAATAATAAATACGTTTATAATAATTTTAAAATATGTTCTTTTAATAACTTTTAAAACTATATAGCTATTAAAATATAATAAACATTCATATAAATGCTTTCAAGCAATCTGCCTTATCTATTTGTTTGTTGAAAAACGGATTTTCGAAATTGTAAACAATTATCAAGATTTATTCATAACACGATCTTTAAAAGATTTGTAACTTTCTATATTATTACAGTACAAAACAGTTTACTGTCTGACAACAAGGTAACTAAGTTTTTATAACCGTACCCTAGTAGATAAAAGTTCAAATTTTACTGCCAGTATCAAATGGAATTTCTTGTTTGGCTTTGTAAAATGAGCATTTACTGAAAAATGCTTCTTATAAAATATTCTAGGAATGAACTCAAAACATTAAAAGAATAACAATTGAACTATGTGTGAAATAAAATTTATTATAAATTAAATTAAAATAAATTAAAAATAAATTAAAATAACTACACTGATTGATTAAAGTTAAAATTTTTTAGGTAAAAGTAAACTTTTAGAAAGTAAAAAAAACACTTCAAGAATGCAGTAGAAATATTTTTAAGAAGTCTTTAATTTTTTAATATCAGAACTACACATAATTCAGTTCAATTTGAATCTTTTCAATCCTAGCAATAACAAACAAACGTTTCCAGTTGTTATTAATTTTTACATAAATGCACATTTTTGCAAAAATTCTTTCTTGATTATCAGTCTACAAAAGTAGAATTGCCATTTTTAAGCATTAATTTCCTTTCTTTCTTATGACAAGTTTTGGACAAATTATAGATGTTTTAGTATATTCATAAATTGCCATTTAAAACGTTTTGTTGTTATTGAATGGAGCATTATATTGAACATTACATTTTTGTATCAATGTTATCTATTATTTCGCAAAAAATTATAAATTATATCATTTTTATTATTACAAAACCATTTTAGTTTAGAGAACATGGGGCAACAAAATTACTCCATATGCTTGTGCTCCAAATGTTTAGCATTGAAGATTCTGTATCCCAAAAATGGACCTTCCTTTTACTAAACACTGTCATCAGAATCGTACTTAAAGCTCTTTACTATATGACATCACATTTAACTGAAAAAAATTGATAATTAAGCTTTATGTTTAGAACATTAATGCTTAAATATTAATAATAATAGTAATAATAATAATAATAATAATAATATTACAGTAATAGGGTTAGTAACAAAATCACTTTATTAGTTTCAAATTCTCATAGCATATTTAATAATCCCTCACCATTGTTTACGGTGTTTGGAGATATGCGTAAATAGTTCGATCCATCATTTTAGCTATTGTTTATTATGCATGATAATGTTCTTGCTTAAATAACAAGTAGGTCATCTCATAAATCACCTATGTAAGAACGTTTCTGATTACCGTTTCTCCTCTTCCAGTTGGATTTGGGGCAAGTCAAAGTAACAATAGACGAAATTGAATCTGGGTTTTGTAAACAGTGCAATTTTCGTCAATGTGTTACTATGTCCGTCCACTAACGGAAAATTATAAAATTGGAGATCATTTCGAATTTGGTGGTTGCTGATCATTTGATACAGAGGATGCGATATAAGTGTTGGGCCAATTGTATCCGAGATATCTTCCTTCAAATTTATTGCGATTCATAATCTGTAAACCAATTAATGCCGACCCTTGAATGGCTGCGCTATTCTAATTTACCATGACTACATATATAACTTATTTTTATTTACCATTATCTTTTTATTTAATAATATATATTTGGAAATTATATAAACTTATAATTTTATTCATATATATATATATATATATATATATATATATATATATATATATATATTTATATTCTTTTTTGTGCAATAAATAATGACAATTCGTTTTGACATATTTATGTTATTATCATTAAAATCTAATAGTAGAATTAATTTCTCTTTTGTACCTAATATTTTTTTGAAAATGTATTTTAAAAACATTTTAAACGTGTTTTTAAATCAATTTTACCAAAAATATGTCACTGCCACTAATACTATCTTTTAATTGTTGATTTGCGTTTAGTAATTAATGTTTTAATTAATTGTTTTATATTAACTCAAGAATCCTGCCTAAACAAATACAATCATGTCACTTGATAATCATATAAATTGATTAATTTGTCTAAATTTTTACTGTGTACTTTTATTTTGTATTGTTGTGTTTTATGACACTAATTATTTGTTATGTATGCTTGTATATGCTGAACGTACTTCTATTGACATATTAAAGCTTATATTAACAAATGTTAATATTATATGTTATTAATAATAAACCGTCAAAAGTAATTGAATAGCCTATATACGTAAACTCTTTCACGCTGTACGTCTACGAAAACCGTGAGAGAATAAGATCCAAACGTGGAGTTAACAAATAGATGGGTTTGCCACCAACTGGTGTTGTTGGGAAACGCAACATTATTCAAGAGGAACCTCATATCAAGAGCTTCAGATGTCATAATTGTAAGTTTTTTAAAATGGACAATGTCTACATGATACATTTACAAAAAAATTCGATACACGCTGCAGCTAAATTTAGTTGTTAGCTAAGAAAACAGCATTGTCAATATATTCCAAGTCGGTTATTGACATTGTACTAACAGATACGCCTTCTTTAAGAATACATTGGTGAAAATTGCATGAATTACATAATTGAACAAAATTGATGCAGTCACGCATCATCATCGAGTGCATTATCACGAGTAATATTCAGCGTCACAAATCACATTCCATCTTATTTGAATTATGAAAATACTGTTTCTATGTATTCGACTATCAGAATCTTTCCTGATCACGGTTTTTAAAAGTTGATGTTTTTGCAAACTTTTGGTAAGTTGGACTAATCTGGGCGATAATAGCCGGTGGGGGTTGTTTATCCCCGATAATGATGATAATGATGGTGATTACAACACTTAATTGGTTTTTGTGACAGTTCCGATCGCCAATACATAGACTAGTTGGTCAAAGTCACCCTAACTATTAAGAAGACAAATAATTTTTAAACCCCTTTTCTAGGCCTTTTTCCATATAGAACAAACAGTGCTGTCTCTAAATAGGACTTCTTGATGATAATACTCAGTGTAACCCGATAGCCATTGCCGCCTTCTTAACAACGGATTAACGACCTTGTGACACCTGAGTATGCATTTTGTCTGCAACTGCTTAGTTGGCACAGCCTTATTCACAGATAACCTTTGTTGGTAAAAGTCGTTCAACTATCCGCCACCTGTGGGGTCAGTCCCCTTGCATTAAATGCAGCCACGCAGCCTTGTAGTTGGTCTGTTGCAATTACGAATTGCGGCGATAGTATTCTTGTGCACAACGCGTAAGGGATTTACAAGTTTAGTGGGGTCCATCACATAACACAGGAATCCATAGTCATTATTTATTTAGCGAATCGGAGGAGCACCCAAACATTTCCCAAAATTGCAGAATACGTTGATTATAAAGTAAATGTAGGTAGACGGCTTCTGCTTTGGTAGCTGAATACAAGCATAAACACAATATACTTATAATATATCTTGAGGTACATGTATATTATTTAGTCGTTGAGACAAACAAAATATCAAACACAATTGTTAACTTTTGTGAATTTTATCGCTCTTCTGTTTGTTGCATATTTGACGTTCTCTTCGCATATAAGATATGGGAGGTATTCATTTGAAGTGTTCTACAAATACAGAAACAGTAAAGAGATGACAATGCCACTAACTCATTCATTCATTCATCCATTCATTGTCAGCTTACATACTTCATTGGAAGAAAAGTCAGCACTATCGGATACACAGAAGTATTTTTAACTATTAGCGTAAGTAAAAAATCGAAATGCGAAAAGGTATCAATTGAAAATTTAAATAAAATTATCGATCTATAAATAAACATTAAAAAAATATGCGACAGTTAGTAGAACGCTAGACTCAACTGGGTAAGTCCAAGTTCTACCAAGGACACTAAATGTGGACTCTTTGTTTGTTAAACAATGTTTTCCATAAAATATTCAAGCAAAAGAGGCCAAATAAAAAATCATAAACGGTTGAGTAAGTTTGAAGCAAAACAACAAAGAGAATTAAATTTTGCAAATTGAGGCAATTTTTACATACTAAATATAGAAAGCACTAATTAGTATTTCAGAAATAGTATTTTCTTAGAAAATCTAGTTTAAATGGATGCTGTTTCATTTGCATAAAATAGTTTTGGCATACTGCCAATTGAATATACCGTCTAAACGCTTAATTTTTAAATTTTATTAACAATTTTATTTATCAATTTATTAAACTCCGTTGTGTATGAATGGTAATTAGCAGTACTCGAAGAAAAAATTATAGTAACTTTATTAACTGTATGCAGTTGGTCCATAAAATTAATAGCCCACCTGCTAAGTATAATATTATTAACGCAATACAAATAAGATCAATTGCAGTCAGACAAACAAATGAGGAAAGGAAGGTAGGAACGCAGTCTATGTAGATAAACAAACAGCTTCGACCAATCAGATTATAACATGTCTGGTCCAATTCAAAATTGATTGACCAATTAGATAACAGACACATAATCTATATAATGAATGTAAACAAGAAAACAGGCCATTAAATTTCGTTACTTGCTCGCAGTCGTACTCGCGAACAAAATTCATTATACATCAAAATGGTAAGTTCATTGTAAATCGATTAAACTTCTCAATTTTAGCGTGAATGTATCAGTATACATGTAGGTCAAGCTGGTGTCCAAATGGGCAACGCGTGCTGGGAGTTGTACTGCTTGGAACATGGCATCCAACCTGACGGTCAAATGCCCAGTGATAAAACCATCGGAGGAGGTGATGACTCGTTCAACACATTTTTTAGCGAAACTGGTGCTGGGAAACACGTTCCACGTGCGGTGTTCGTAGATCTGGAGCCAACGGTTGTGGATGAAGTGCGCACAGGCACTTACCGTCAATTGTTCCATCCAGAACAATTGATCACGGGCAAAGAAGACGCAGCTAACAATTATGCTCGCGGTCACTACACGATTGGAAAGGAAATTGTTGATTTGGTTTTGGACCGTGTACGAAAGTTAGCTGATCAGTGCACCGGCTTACAGGGATTCTTAATTTTCCATTCGTTTGGTGGTGGTACCGGTTCAGGCTTTACATCGTTGTTGATGGAACGCTTAAGTGTAGATTATGGAAAAAAATCAAAGTTGGAATTTGCAGTATATCCAGCACCGCAAATCGCCACCGCTGTAGTCGAACCATACAATTCCATCTTGACTACGCACACCACTTTGGAACATTCGGACTGTGCATTCATGGTAGACAATGAGGCCATTTACGATATTTGTCGACGCAATTTGGACATTGAGCGTCCAACCTACACGAATTTGAATCGTCTGATTGGTCAAATTGTGAGTTCGATAACGGCGTCTCTTCGTTTTGATGGTGCGTTGAATGTAGATTTGACGGAGTTCCAGACCAATTTGGTGCCGTATCCTCGCATCCATTTTCCGTTAGCCACATACTCGCCTGTAATTTCGGCCGAAAAAGCCTATCACGAGCAACTGAGTGTAGCTGAAATTACCAATGCTTGTTTCGAGCCAGCCAATCAGATGGTGAAATGCGATCCTCGTCATGGCAAGTACATGGCTTGTTGCATGTTGTATCGAGGTGATGTGGTTCCGAAGGATGTGAATGCAGCCATTGCAACAATCAAGACCAAACGTACGATTCAATTTGTGGACTGGTGTCCAACCGGGTTCAAAGTGGGCATCAACTATCAACCACCAACAGTGGTTCCAGGTGGTGATTTGGCTAAAGTACAACGTGCGGTGTGCATGTTGAGCAACACGACAGCCATAGCCGAAGCGTGGGCGCGTTTGGATCACAAATTCGACTTGATGTATGCCAAGCGTGCGTTTGTGCACTGGTACGTTGGTGAAGGTATGGAGGAAGGTGAATTTAGTGAGGCTCGTGAAGATTTGGCTGCATTAGAAAAGGATTATGAAGAGGTTGGCGTAGACAGCATCGAGGGTGAAGGTGAAGGCGAAGGTGAAGAATATTAATTAATTTTCTCATGCCGCTTTTAAATGTTGGAATTCATGTTTAGGTCAAATTTTTCTGTCATTGATTATACAACACGTTTTTGGCCTGTTTGAATGTTTATGCAATTCTTATCTGAAGTACATTTCCATTTTTCTCGTTTTGCTTGTCAATAAAATTTTGAAGTTTAATTTTTGTATTTTTGTATTTCGGGTTTGATAGCTATGAAATATTTGGTTATGGAGGTTAGTAATGTTTCTTTGAATTGGAGTTAACAGTATTTTTCAGAAAATTCATTTAATTTGTGGCTTTTTCACTTAAATTTAAGTTTTTGATAGTGAATTGAGTGATGTTCATATGTAGTGGCCACTGCTTTATAAATAGCTATATGGTTGCAAGTCATCACTAATTTGTAATTTTTATTCTTACAACTTTTGCGGTAATAGTAACCTGTTACGTCCGGTTGAGGTCACGATATCTGCTCTTGGGTCTAGTTCGATTATTTTTGGAAATCAAGTTCGAGGGTGAAATAATTGCTTATAAAGATGCAGGTGAACTTGGTCATTCCACTATCCGCCACCTGTGGACGCGCTAAGTAGGGGTCGGTCTCCCCCTTAGCATTGTAAAGGTTGACTCATACAGAGCTCAAATGCATGTTGTAGTTGGTGGTCAAGCTTGTTTATGTTTATTCATGTATCTGTATAAGCATATAAACGTTTCTACTAGTGTTCCTCCCTTTCAAGCAACTGGTCTGAATGTACAGCTAGTTTAGTTTGTTACGAACTCTGGCTCGCTACGTATTTGTTTTGATACTTACATGGACAAAAAATATTTCTAAATGCTTGTTTGGCTAAGTACAAGTTTTTTTTTATCATTAACCGATCATTGAGCTATATGTAAGCGTGTCAAATCTGTACAGTATGTATTTTTGTAGAAAATCTATTCTAATCAAAAAGCCTGAAGTTTTATTCTACTATACAATACTATGTGGTAGAAACTTCGTGCATGATAGAAGTTGGAAGCTTGTGCTCGGATGTTTTGAGAATAAATGCGTAGGGCAAATATATTGTTGGAAACATGATCAAGGCTAAATTGGGGGGTTTTACTAGCACACATTGACCGAACAATAACAAAATGTTTTAATTTGCATTTAAAAAATGGGTAACAGTTTAAGGACCTGTGAAGTTGTAGAAGTTTAGCCTTGATCTAAAGACAACATGGTCTAATTAAATAGAGAGATGTTGGATTTATATTACACTAGCCTTTCTATTCTGGATGAAATTGGTAGAAGTGACTTAAAATAGCAGTCACGTTTTTAAAAAGGGAAAAAAAGAGCTTTATGTGTATAGTTTTAAACGGGAAGATTATTAAAAGTATTGGAGATTTTGCCCAAAGAACCAGTCATTTTTTTCGAAAGTTTTTAGTGGCTCCACATTGTATACGTAGAAAGTATTTGATCATAATACGAAGTTTAAAACTATGTGCTATTTTCGATAGGCAATGAACATTTATTGGTACAAGTAATATAAATTAGCTCTACAGTAACTGGTCATAGATCCGGCAGAGATGGATAGAGAGCTAGAGTTCAGAGTTAGAAATCAGGCATTTTCAAATAATAAATAATAATGGCGAATAAACAACAACTAACGGCAAAGAAATATGATTTTTGAAATAGAACTCAATTCTCGATAGAGATGCTAGTGATTCTGAGGATTTAAGTAATTCTTATGAAGTCTCAATTTCCAATGATGGTGATATTCCCGACTGTTTGTCCTTCACGTGGTGTATCCTAGACTGGGTGCCGCTGCGCACTCGGTCTCTGCTGTTATTAGTCTAAATGCCTACCACTTTAACGGGTGGGTGCAAGCATACACTTAGGCTACTTAAAAAACATCTTGAGTTATACGTATAGCATATGTAGCCCTTGGGCTAAGGGAGATAACCCTGACAAAAAACCAAACTGTCTCGTCAATCTTTGCGAACAGTGGCGACGTCACAAGGACGCCATCTACCAGCCAAAAAACGTCGTTATTCTTCTGTGTTTGTTACGTTTATTAAGCCATCGAAGTCGGTCGTTTTGTATGCCGTATAAATATGGGAAATATTGAGGAGGTGATCACGTCACAAACCAAAATGAATGAATTCTTGATACACTAGGTGTCGAGTACTAATAATTTAAATTACATTGAACAGTCTTGTCTCCCTATTGTCATCAAATCCCAAAGATTTTGCAATAAAGTAATTGTGAATTACAATTTATTGCTACAAGTACATAATTGGACAGTTTACAAATGGCTGCAGGTAATACTAGATTAGGCACAGATTTTTCGCTAAAATATTATCAATCACTTTTTGGGTGTTTTACATTCAATCTAATTCGACAAATTTGCAATTTCGAAGAGTAACAAAACTTGTTAATAACGTGTTTTATTTATGATCCGAAATAGTCAAACAATGAAAGGATGGGAAATATTTTCATTTTGTATAATAATATTAATAATAAGATTGGTATTACATACACCACATTTGTTAACGTATTTTACACGCTTGTTTTAATAAGGTGGCTAACAGTTTTGTCATTCCTCTTACTACATCCAGTACTTGTTCGGTATGTGTGATACTGTCACTGATTACCTAACTCATCTTATGCCCTCCACTTTATATCTTTATTTAGACACACTTTCTCTGATTTCACAAAAAAGTCTACTAAAATCTTTTCTAATCACAAGCGGATAAAATATTTTTATTTCTTGCATTTGCTTGTCAATAACAATATTTTTTAAAATAATTATTGCAAAGTCACGTGATATCGATTTGTTCACAATCAATTTTTTGCCTCACTAATAAAATTAATTTCTTTAGCATTAAAAAGTACAGGGTAGCATGTATAATAGGTCCATGCAGATGTATTCCTGTCAAAACAAACATTTGATATCAAGTGTCAAAAAACGTGCAACTCAATTAAGTAACTTTCTTGGACAAAAACAGCATTCTTAGTGAGACGGTACTGCAGTTTGCAAAAATAGAGAAAACCACAGTAGGTAACTAAGTGGCTACATATAGAATACTCAGATAACTTGCTTGCATGTGTCCACATATTCAGAAGTAAGGATATACCGTTTATATTCATTAACATATGGCATTCTATTTCATTTTGTTCCCACTATTTGTACTACTACTTTTTTTAATTTTTATTTAATTTTTTTATTGATGGTGAAAATATATTTTAGGCTGAATGTATCTCTAGTGAGATATTATAGCTTAATGTAATAATAATAATAATAAAATTAATAATGATAATTTACACGGGGTGCATCACGTAAATATACAAATTCAAGTTTATTATCATTATCAGAATCACAAGTTATCTAGTAATATAAACATTTAAAAAGTTTTTGTGTTTATAATTATTCTACAGTAGCACGAAGTATCAAAAGCACAAATTGAATATACTGTGATTGAATCTATATAATTACAATGAATGTTTAATTTGACGGAAAAAGATTGTCAAATATTAAAAGGAAATAATTGACAAAAGATAAAAATATTCATTAGTTCAGATTCATAAAATGTTCAATGCTTTTTATTGTATTTTTGCTACTTTAAATGTTTGTACGAGAAATATGTCTTTCAGCAGTGCAGGTGGTAGGGATCAAACCCGCATTCAAACAGGTTCTAGTCGAGCGCTCTATCACTCCGGTTTCTTACTCACATGTCAAAAATTACAAAAAATTATGAGAACACGTGCTTCAAGTGACCATGACACCATCACGATTGAAAAAATAAAAGTACATCTATTGCTACTCGACAACAAATATTTACTTTATCAGTGGGTTTTTCTAAGGGTTTTTATTTTATTTAGAGCTGTCAGATTTACTTATTAAATTCTGGATTGGTTAATATTCTGGATAAGTAAGGCAGACATGAATTTTTGTATTGATTAGTTTTGGCTTTTATGTGCAGGTAAGTTCTTCTTGTTTTTCCAGAAGCTTTAGAATTGTTAAAAGCTGCATGTAGTGGGTGATTGTTATTACTTTCAATCCTTGATGCTAATTGTTTATCAACAGTATCCTTCAATAAAATAGAATATTTAAATCCTGCAGATTTTGATACCAATGATATGCATCTTTTTAAAACAACGTAATCCTGTTTTAATAAACCAGGAAAAAATTATAGGTGAGCAATATAATATCAAAGGATAAAAACATGATGTAATGAACAATTTAGTAATATAATTGTTAACATTTACTTTTCTTAATCTTCTTATATAGTAGCATAAGGATTTGGTTTTTAAAAATATATGCTCTACATGATCACACCAGGTAAGTATGCTATTTATGTTTACACCAAGATATTTAATTTTGTTACAGGTGCATATGTTTGTTTGATTTAATTTGAATGTTCTGTTTAATTCCATTGTTTCTCTTGGACACCTTGTTGTAAATTTAACAAACTTGCATTTTGATGGACTTAAATTAAGATCAAAGTTAGTAGGCCATTTTTCAATTTTGTTAATAGAACTTTCAAATTTGTTTAGATCATTGTTTGAAGAAATTTTTGTGCACAATACCTTATCATCTGCAAATTTAAACAAAAGTGATGGCTTCGGCACCAGCAATGGATCTACGTACAGTGACAATAAAAACGAAGATAGTACTGTACCTTGTGGAACTCCATTATTATTTTCTGTTAACTCTGATTTATTACGACCAATTTGTGTATATTGTTTTCTTTTTGAGAAATAATTTCGTAGCCAGTTTAAAATGTGGTTGGGTGTTTCAAGTAGCTCAAGACGTTTAAGTAATTTTTCTCTTGATATGCTATTAAAAGCAGATTTATAATCTAGAAACATGCAATATATTGAACATTTTCCTTTGTCAAGGGATTCAGTAATGTAATGAACAAAGCTGGCTACACAGTCTACGGTAGAATAATTATTTTTATACGCAAATTGATAATGATCATTGTTAATGTTCAATATAGGCTTGAGGTCGTTAAGTGTTATTTTCTCAGTTAATTTTAAAAACACTGAGGTGCAAGCAATTGGGCGATAGTGTTCTGGGTTTGTTGATGGGACAGAAACTTTTGGAATAGGTGTGATTCGTGAGATACACCAAGTATCAGCTACTTCACAATTTATAATAGACTTGTTTATTATTGTAGATAATGATGGAGCAATTACTGGCATGCAGAGCTTTAATAAATTGCAACTTATTTCATCAGGTCCAAGTGATGTGCTTGTTTTACAACTGTTAATTAATTTTTGAATATTAAACTTGATGATAGGTGTTGAATAATTTTTAGTTAATTGATTAAATTTTGATATGTTTGAGTTGTTTGAAGTAAAGTAATCATTTAGTTCTTTAGTATTCATCTTACATTGATTTGCTTTTGATTTGTTACAAATTTTCCTAATATTTCTCCAAATAGATTGTGAATCACGGTTTGATTGAAAATAATTATTAGCATAGTTATTAAGTTTGTTTATTTCCAGTTTAATTTGTTTGTTTAAGTTCTTTAATTTAGTATATTGACTAGATTTATATGCTACCTCTTTTTCTCGTCTAAGCCTTTTAAGATTTAATGAAGAAATATTATTGTTTGTAATCTCAACCTTAACTACTGGACAATATTTGTTAATATAAGTATTAATAAGGTCAGTAAAAATTACAGTAGCATCATTTAGGCTAAGATTGTTAAAATTGATATTATTAATGTTCAATAGTGCGGATTTAAGTAATGCTACATTTGAAGTTGATGTATCTCGCACATGTATGAATAATAAATCCATTCGGTTTTAAGTCAACCAGGAGCACTGTACAGCTGTTTCATGTTCTTATTTGGAATACTCACCAGTACTACGGGTAGTTAAACTTGATCCTGAAAGTTTATTATTTATAGTGAATTTGATCAATTCTAATTGTCCAGTGTCCTCAAACGCTGCTACGTTGCTACCAGTAATAGCACTAGGACTTTGCCATACAGGTCCTTGCATACTGCTAGGTTGAATAGCTTTATATGGCACAGTTCGGTTATATTAATTAGTGGGTTTTTAAGTTTTTATTTTATTTAGAATTGTTAGACTCAGTGGTTGAGGCCCTAACCTGACACAAAATAAGGCATGAGTTCAGGTTCATGTATCTGTGTAAAACTCGAAAGGTATGAACAACGGGTGATTTTAAATAAGAGTGAAGCAGCCGTACAGTGGTCCCAGCTCACTTAAAGCCAAGTAAATTTATTATTCAAGTGAATCTGACAATTCTAAATAAAATGTTTCCCTTGACAAAAATGCATCTGCGTCAACCATTTAGATTTACATATAGATTTTCCAATAGTGAGTATTATTTTACTATTGTTTTATTATTTTTATGATAATAACTACTATTATTATTATTATTATTATTATTATTATTATTATTAGTAGTAGTAGTAGTAGTAGTAGTAGTAGTAGTAGTAGTAGTAGTAGTAGTGACTCAGACGCTTTAATAAATAATGATTTTTAGAATTATTATTGACAGGCGAATGCAGGAAATAAAAAAATTATCCGGTTGTGGTTAGATAAGAGTGAAAACATGTATTGTTGAGTCAGAGAAACTGACTAAATGGTGAATAGAGTGGAGGGCGTAAAACAAGTTGGATAATCAATGTCAGTGAATGTAACATGCCACTCCAATTTTAACTTTTAATTTTTCATCAATCAAGTTGTTAACGTTTGTTTTACTTGGGTCAGTACGCAATATGGGAGTTAAGCAAGACAAAAATTCAAAACATGGATTGAAATTCGGCGTATCCAACTTATTTACAAAATGCTTTCCAAAATACATTTTAGTACAAAAGCAACTATTTCAATGTGTTTGATTTTTTATTAAAATTATCCAAAAATAATAAACAATACTATTTTATTTTATTACAAAAATAACATTCAATCTCTGGAACTAATATTCTTTGAATATGAACATTTTTGTTTGAATGTGTCAATGATTTATATCGGTTGGGAACGGCTATATACAACTGTTTCTATGCTATTGAACACATTCGCTTCCATTTTGGTTTTTGGTTTCATCCCGTAATTTACATTCTGTAAAATTCGGCAATTAAAGACTTAACCACGCTCTGCAAAATCTTTTAACTCCGCCTAGTTTCGATTAGAAATGATTCAATCTAGTCAGTCCCAAGCCTGGATAAAGGAGGAGGGTTTGAGCGTACAAGGCTAGCAACCTGGCCTCTGTAAAAAATGTATACTGCTACGGAAACAATACAAAAGGTCGACGCCATTCCGGCAAACAACGGCAAAGAAGTGATTGCACGTATCTAGATGACAAAGTTACGCAAATGACAGGGTTGAGTGAAAGCCGAAGGGAAGCCGAAGGGAAGCAGAATCTTTGATTTTCAGAATCTTCAATGTCAACGAGACTTTGTTGTTATTGTTGTTGTTATTTTGCTGTAATCGTTATCTTATTGCCCCATGCTTATTTTTAAAGCAAAAGGGTTTTGTATAATATACAATATATAAACAATTTCCTTATTGTCTTGCGTTTTTATTCATTACTGCACGTAATCAATACAAACGTAGATATTGAGGAAAAATTTTGATTAACACTTGACCTTACAACCTTCTATAGCAAGCAACACTGCTTGCTCCCAAACCACCGCATCGCTTAGATTAAGCGAAACCGATTACGTAGCCCTTTTTGGAGTCATTTCGCTAAAGCGCATTTTGTAAAATGATTAAACAATATTTTCTATGTAATCTATTCACACTTTGGGTAATGCAATTTTTTCAATCAATATTACAGTTTAAAACTTGTACCTAAGTAAAAATCGGACTTTACTACTCATTATTTCATTAACATGAAATAAATTTTTTAGCTATAGTTACATCAGAACATGTTAGTTTTGTACTGTTTTTGGAAGTGATGTGTATTTTAGTATTGTCAATAGTAAAACATCATAACAAAACGTTAAAAAGATTATAATAATCTATTTCATTCTAAGATGTATTATTGAGAATTATTTTCGGTGATGAATTTTAGTAATAAAGTTGCTAACAACTTCGCGTAGTTTAAATCAGAAATGATTCCCGGTGTTCGAAAACAGCTGAAAAATATTTAACATTATCAACACTCAATTTAATAAATTTGTAGAAGAAATTGAAAATAAATATTTGAGTAATAAAAAGACATGTAAGAAAAGTTGACAGGAAACATAATAACAAGTTGATTAATATAACATATTGACCAGTTTTTAGAATTGTTATATTAGAATTGTCAGATTCACTTGAATAATAAATTTACTGTTTTTAAGTCAACAAGAAGTACTGTACAATTGTTTTATCCTTATTTGGAATCATCAGCAGAGACACGAACTTAAACCCACGCCCCGTCTGGTGTCAGGCCAGCGCCTTAAACCACTGACCTTGGACTTGTAAATTTATAATTTATAATGAATCTGACCAATTCTCATTGCCCAGTGTCCTCAAATGCTGCTACGTTACTACCGGTTTAGCAAGCGAAAGAACCCTTTCACCGGAACTTTACCATACAGGTCCTTGCATACTGCCAGGTTTAATAGCATATACAGTACGGTTCGGTTGTATTTATCAATGGGTTTTTAAGGGATTATTTGTTTGACTAGTTATCAGAACATTTTAATACTACTTAAACAAAATTATTGGAGATATAAAACGATATATTTTATTAAAAAATTCTGATATCCACAAATTATAAATTAGAAAATCCACATTTTACAAATTTACAAAGTTGAAATAAAATGTTTAAAAGTACATAATTGTTTGAATGCCTTTTACTGATGTAGTTTTCGCCAGTCAACCTGTACCACATCATCATCATCATCATTATTAGGGATAAAAATCCCCCTCCGGTTGTTATCACCCAGGGTAGTCCAAATACCAAAAATGTCTGCAAAAACATCAACTTTTACTGTGTACTTAATGAACGACACTTGAGGTGTGCTGACATTAAATGTTAATTATATCCCTGAGTTAAACCCTTCCAATGATCTCTGTTAGCTGCATAGGGTAAACAAACGGACGCCCAATTAAGTAATTCATTTGAACAAAGGGGTTTAGCATAAATAAAAGGACTGAGTTCACGTGCTATAATGTCCGTCCAAATTTTCAGTTGGCCGCCTGGTTTTCTTTTCCATCCGGGTAATGGATGGGGTTCCATAGCTATTCTGGCTGACTGAGTGGGTGATCTACGTAAAGCATGGCCAATCCATTTTAATCGTCTTTCTTTTACTGTGCTAGAGATACATGGCCAATAAATGTTAAGTGACTTACAAATATCAGGGAATAGTCGAAATATTTTATCAGTTATTAAACAAGTGCGTTCAATCGCTGAAATTTAGAAATTTATTCGCTTTTCCTACTTTTATTGTTTTGTTATGCAGATGGGGATTATTGCTTTCAAATCGTTAAACAAATTAGAAGCATCATTCGAAAATCATTGTATTATTTTATGTAATACATCGTTAAACGTTTTCTATAGAATCAACTACCACTACTACTAAAGTGTAAAGTCAGTCACTTTAATTGCATAATATCCGAGTTTTTTTTTAAGTTTTAAATGTCCGAAAAAGTTTTATTTATCATTTATCTGTTTAGTTCATCAAAACGTTTTCCAAATCCTGTTTTTTTTTTAAAAATACGAACGTGTTTATCTTATAAAAATCGATAAATAATTTCAATTCACACCCATGTACTCCATAATGTTCAATAGTATAATTGTGCTAGAAAGATAGAAACAGATAATTTGGTATCATGTTTTGTTCAAAATATAAAATTTTTTGTATTACACCAATTTTTCGACTGTGGTTTACACATTTTTGCATATTTAAAAAATGCATTTTTCACGTAACTAATAGTAATGTTAGTAATCAAAAATATTCACTTCCATGGTTGCTGAAATAAACACATGAATGATATTAATCAATTCAAAATATGCGTGTAGTTATTTAGAAACGTATTGTTTTCGTATACAGCTTGTTTCGCTAAATTGCATAATTTTACATTTGATAACTTGGGTAACAGAACAAATTATCTAATCATGTTAATTAATAAATTTATTCATTTATTATTATTCTCCACTTAGATCATCAAATACAAAAATATTTTACACCATTAGCGAAAACAAAAAGAAAATACGAAAAGATATAGTTAAACAACAATTGCAAAATTAAAAGAAAAGAAAAAAGTGTTTAAATTAAGTACAACAATCATTGTTTAGTATCAATTAAGTTTTGCCCTACATTCTCAATTGATATATGCCAACTTATAACCTTGAAAATAATTCAACCAATCAACAATTAAACGGAGGTAGAGAAAAGCTAATATCGATTCGACCAAACCAAACGATGACTAATAAAAAATGCTTTGATACGTTTCAAACCATGATCCACAACATATGGCGTGGAATATAACAATGGCCATTTTAAATCAATAATATTGGACGTACGAGTGGAGGTTTTAATTTATTCGATCAGTTTCAAACTGTTGGTTGAAAAAACGTTAATTATTGTTAGTTTACACCCCAGTTATTTATAAGTGCTTATTTTATACATGTCTTATATTTTGTAAATTGGTTTTTAATACATGATTATAGAGGCACTTAATAAACAGCCTGTATTTGACGAATAAAAATATGGTTTAAAGCATTGGGTTCTCTTTATATAGATGTTTTAAGTTCAACTTAGTTGCGACTGAAGAGAATATACAAAATAAATTCATCTGAAAGTTTACGTCTTTTATTATTCTTGTTTAGAAAAAAATATAGTCTTATTTTAATATACATTTAAAAAAACCCAGTTGTTTAAAAACAATTAAAGGATGTTTTGAATTTGCAGTGGAAACTGTCATTGTTGAGTAGCTGTACCACCTTTGTTCAACTGTGCAATTGATGTTATTGTAAAATCTGATATCTTATAATTGACTCTTTTGGTTGAATTAAGCGTCCTATACGCACACATCTTTATCACTAGAGGATAATCTTATTTAATTTATACTTAGATCTGCTATGTAAAACATTTTGCAACGACTGGTCGCGTGTTGCCTTAACCAAATATGAAATGTCTTTAACAATAAGTTAGCTATTATTATTATTATTATTATTATTATTATTATTATTATTATTATTATTATTATTATTATTATTATTATTAACATAAAGCTTTAAATATCTGTAATAAGTTTTATTGATGAAAATTAATTACAAACAACCTAAATATCTAGATGATCATGCAACAACGGCGGTGAAAACGACGATCATGATATTCTATTATCCGTTCGATAAATTCAATTCATTCAAACGTTAGACATAATCGATTCCACCAAACGTCATGAAGCTTTCGAAAATTAAACGTACAACAAGAACATACCTCTCCGTGACAATCAATTTAATCAAAAGTCTTTATCGACATTTCAACTCATAACTAAAAGAATATTACACTATTTTATAGTTTGAAGTAATATTTTTAGAAAATATTAATTTTGAAGTGTACTATTATTGTTCAACGAACTTCCAAAACCAATGTTCAATTATAGAACAAATTTTAACGCTTATTCTAAATTATGTCAGTTTGTTTTACAATTTCAGTTTAAATCTGAAACAATTTTTAAATTTATATGCATCGTTTACGGAAAAAAATTATTTTTCTAAAACCTTATGCGATTTCTACTAGACGACTGCTCCAGCAAGTTCAATTAATGAAAAGTAATTACAAACAATTTAACCACCCCAGTTTGTAATACTTTCCAATTGCAAGTGCCGGGGTGGTCTAGCGGTACAGCGCTCGAATTCGGACCTCGGTGGGCATGGGTTTGAATCCCATCACCGGCACTAAAATGCGGGCCCACGTTCGGCTTCGCCAAAATGTCGACTGCTGAAAGATGTTTCTCGTAAAACATTCAAAGTAGAAAACATTTAAAAAAAATTAATTAAACATTATTGATTACTATAATTATCGATTTTTCCTTCAAATGAACAAGCATCACATTTTTGTAATTCGAGAATTTTTGTACTCAGTTGTTCGTTTAAATAATATCGTTTGTATAATTAAATGCTGGTTTCAGTTTGTTTGCTTTCTGTCATTATAATTTGTGTGCGCAATTAACTAGTGTCAGAGTGTTCCCAATTAACAAGTACTGAATTTGATCATCATACAACGTCCATGTACTAGTTAAATGCTACACTAAATATATATTGAGCATCAAAACACCTTTTCATTGTTTGTCATGCAAAAACACCGAGACAATCAAGACAGACAAATTCATAGGTATATGAATGTAACACATGTGAGTACTATGGTTATAAAAAATCAAAATTGTAATACTCTGAGTCATTATAAAACGGAAATTTACTAAAGGATTAACTTTTAAATGTATGAATGCGAAAATGCATTTTTGATAAGTTCGTTGAAAGCTCAGTTTTATTAAAATGCATGTATTAATTACTTGACTTTATTTAGAGCGGTTATATTTTATTTTTTTCAATCCACAGTGCTAAACGTATACAGGATTTAAACTTTTGATTTACAATATTATTTAATAAAACAGAATATTTCATTCCTGTTGATTTTGACACCGAAGATATGCATTTTTTTAAAGCAACATAATCTTGTTTCAATAAACCGGTAAAAATCACAGATGAGAAGTATAACATTAAAGGATATAAACGTGATTTAACAAACAATTAAATAACATGACTACCTACTCATGACTTCATCCTAGCCGGTTTCAACTCCGTTTGACAAGGGAGGAGAGTTTGAGCGCAAGGCTAGCAACCTGGCCTCTGTAAAAAATTTATACTGCTACGGAAACAATACAAGAGGTCGACGTCATTCCGGCAAACAACGGCAAAGAAGTGATTGCACGTATCTGAATGACAAAGTTACGTAGATGACAGGGTTGAGTGAAAGCCGAAAGGTAGCTCAATCTTTGATTTGCAGAATGTTTAATGCCAACGAGACTTTGTTGTTGTTGTTTTGCTGTAATTGTTGTTTTATTGCCCCATGCTTATTTTTAAAGCAAAAGGGTTTTGTATAATAATAAAATATAATAATATGCAAAGTTGTGATTGTTGTTGTTGTTGTTCCTACTCGAATTATTAAAAGGACAGGAAAATATACTTAACAAAGCCTGGATAAAGGAGGAGAGTTTGAACGCAAGGTTAGCAACCTGGACCCTGTAAAACAATCGAAAATCAAACTTCCTTTCGGCTATCATTCAATTCTGTCATCTAAATACGTGTGATCACTTTTTTGCCGTTGTTTGCCGGAATGGCGTCCTCTTGATTGTTTTTTATGCTCAAACCCTCCTTCCAAGTAAAAGTTTCACTTCTTCTCTTAAGTAAATCATTGTCTGAGGATACAAAAAGACTGTACTTTGTTCAATTCTTAGAATTGCTACGGCATTTAACGACCAACTCTCGTTTTTTAGATAAAAACAATGTAAGCACGTTTTGATTAGTTATATTTGTAAGGTATTCCTTAAGATAAAAAGTGTGTTGATGGTACACCGTCCATAACCTACTTACAATATGCTAATAATGTTCTTCTATCTGAAAACAAATTATTATTATTAATATTATTATTGTTATTATTATTATTATTATTATTATTATTACTAGTAGTAGTAGCAGTAGTAGTAATATTATTATTACTATTATTATTACTATTATTCTTATTCTTCTTCTTATTATTATTATTATTATTAGTAGTAGTAGTAGTAGTAGTAGTAATATTAGTATTGTTATTATTATGATTATGATTATTCTTATTATTAATATTATTAGTATTAATATTCTTATTATTAGTAGTAGTAGTAATAATAATATTATTATTATTATTATTATCATTATCATTATTATTACAAGTACTATTATTATTATTATTATTATTATTAGTAGTAGTAGTAGTAGTAGTAGTAGTAGTAGTAGTAGTAGTAGTAATATTTGTATTATTATTATTATTATTATCATTATTATTATTATTATTATTACTATTATTATTATTATTATTATTATTAATATTAGTAGTAGTAGTAGTAGTAGTAGTAGTAACAGTATTATTATTATTATTATTATTATTATTACTGTTATTGCCGGGGTGGTCTAGCGATACAGAGCTCGAATTTGGACCCCGGTGGACATTGGTTCAAATCCCATCACCGGCACTGAAATGTGGGCCCACGTTCCGCTTTGCTAAAATGTCCACTGTTGAAAGATGTTTCTCGTAAAACATTCAAAGTAGCAAACATAAAATTAAAAAGAATAAAAAAAATAGATACTTCATTTGAAGTGATTTTCAGCACACATCGGCGAGAAAAGTCAGGTTATTATTATATACATTTATTAAATAATTAAGAATATTTAAAAAAAATTTTTACATTCAGAGTAACTTGCTGTAGTGGGATATACGTATTAATAACATCAATACTTTTATAGTGAGATAAAGATGGACACTTACAATTTACATCCAAGGTTTCAATACTAAGTTGCGAAAATTCAAATGATACGTTAGAGTTAGAACAGAATTCTTTTTTTATGCAAGTGATCAGACCACCACCACGTGTTTTAACTCTACTGCTTCTGTCGAGGCGATGTGTTGTAAATCCATCAATTAATATTAAATGATTGTCAATGTATTTATTAAGTCATGATTCTTGAATAAGTAAAAAACTACTGTTTTGATGTAGCCTCTCGTTCAAAAACAGTTTTAGGTGATCCATTTTGCCAAATAATAACCATACATTCATTGAAAGTACTAACGGCAACGTCATTTTCTTTATAGGAATGTTTTTTTAAGCTTGTTGATAGCCCGAGTAATGACACTTCCTTTTGCTTGTTAGAATATATAGGAATATTTAATTGTATATTCAATATTAGCTTTTTATGTTGAAGTAAAAATCCTTTATTGAAACGAATTGTTTGAGAAACAATGATAGTCGTTATAATAAATTTATAAAATAAATTGTTGTATATTTTATATATTTTTAAAGTCAAAAAGCATACCGATAATCAGTGTAAAGTATAATTGTACGTCTATTTTGTAATTTTCCGATGTTTTTGAGAATGTACCATAGCTGTTCGAGGGTTGGCAAAAATCCGAGATGCAACATGCACTGGATTTCCTTTTAAAAAGTATGTGGATAATGGTTTGTATTGTCCCAGTTTTTTTATGCTTAGTTCCTGTTAATTGGTGTCATATTAGAGTTGACGTATCTAGGCTCTTTAATTATTTTTGACTGTAAATCACCTAATAAAGTAAATTATTGAATTTGTTTAGTTAATACTGTTTCTGTTTTTGAAAAGCATGCAAATCCTTAATGGAGACGAAATGTGAATTCACACAAAGATTAACCTTTCCCTCTTTGACGCTTTCCACAGTATGCAGAATCAAACACAATCGAATTTCTAACAAGCCTATCAAAGTAGGAATCATTCCACCTACACATTTATTTGAACTAATTTGACCATCCTACAGCATATTGTAACTGTGCCTTATAATAAATTATTAAAAATTTTTTAAACCACACGTTTACTGTATTGACTATATTTATATTTATTATCATATGTCAATCTATTTCATATTTCACTTCGTTTCCATTAGTTGTAATTTTCTTACTATTTATTTATTTATTTTTATTGATAATAAAAATGCATTGTTTGCGTTGAATCTATTTCTAGTGAGATAGTAAAGCTTAATATAAAAATAATAATATTATTATTATTATTACTACTACTAATAATAATAATAGTAATAATAATAATACTAATAATAATAATACTAATAATAATAATAATAAAATGTGAACTCTTATCGAATTAAAATTCATGAAGTTTAATAAATTTAGAAGAAAATAATTTAGATACTTATAGCATAACACCTATATCACATTCTCCGTATCAAACGACCTCCGATTATGTAATCTTCCATTATTAGTAATCTCGTGCGTTAATTACTTGTTTGGACACGCTTTTAGTAAAAATTAAAATACCGACTGGAATGAAATGAAAGATGGTTAGATATATACTTGGACAGGTTCTACTTGGTCGGTGCATGATTGCGTATCTTACACTAACTAAGTCATTAAATTTTTAAAAAGTTGCAAGTTCTTTAAAATTGGGAATAATAGAGGAAAATTATTTGAGGTGCTTTGTAAACTTGAAATTAATGAAAAAGTGGCTTTTTTGTAGTGGTCATTGCAATTTTAACTAAGTCTGTTATTACAAAAAATTAATGTTCATAGATTGTATTGTTATTGTTATTATTGATTTGTGTTACATGTTAACTTTCGTTTTGTGTAGTTCAGTCATCTCATCCCTAAATGATACCTGGAAAACCATGTATAAAATATTTAAAAAAGTATTTTTTAGTTTATGAAATAAATGATATAATTTTTACTATTAGTTGTTTTAATAAGCTACAAATCAATTTTAAAAGTTTTTTAATTACTAACATTTGTTTGTACTATAATTTTAATTGATCCACATAAATTACTGTTTTAAAAAATCAGTTTGTAAACCAGTGATTTAATTTAAATACAGTATTGTTTATTGTTTAATTCGATGATTTAAATATCATTTTGACATTGAATTGAAAACTAAAAACATAAAATTAATGCGAAAGGCTGAATATTAAAATGAGCCTTAAATTATTACGTAAAATTATGGATAATATAGAAATGACTTGCATAATTATTGGGTTAACTTTGATTTATTCATTAATGATAAATTAGAAAAAATTGCAATTGAAATACGATTATTAAACAATATGTAAATTCAATATTTATTCCACTGTTGTATGAATTATAAAAAAATTTTTCCTATTGAACATATGCATAGTATGGCAAAAATTGTGTTATTCATTATGGAAGCATGAATTTAGTAAAAGTCAGTAGATAAACAATAAACATTTCTATTTATGAAGGCATATTGTCGTTTGCTACCGAAACCAATTATCCATGATGCATAAAATGATACATAAAGTAAACTTTCAAAAACATAACTTCAAGAATAGTTTGTGCTTTGAAAATAACATTTTGTAATTATGTTTTGTATTGTTATTGAAATAATTTTTTTAATTTTTAATGTTAAAAGCATGTTTTTAATAAATAAATATATTCCATCCAACACCGATTTAAAATGTCACTTGAATTGGTAAACACAATTGAATTTGCGGCATATTAGTATCCGAAACTGTTTAATAGACTAATCATTTTGAAATTTGCTGTACTGGACAATATATACATGTTGATTTATGGATAAATGTACACTTATCAAACATTTCATGTTCCTCATTTTATGTAACAATAAATCCTACTGATCCAATGCATTGTACAAAAAAGCCTTAATATTATGTGCCATTCCTAGTAAATTCAGGTGAATTATTTGACAAGAACTGTGAACTTCTTCATTAAAATAAATATATTAAGTTATGTTTATTGAAAAATAATTACACCTAACACTTGAATTTAACAAATAATTATTTCTTTGAAATTATATAGTTGCAAAAGCACTTATTTTGGTTAGTGACATGATCACTTATTTATTATTTTCCATATTTATACGGCATACAAAACGATTGACTATGATGATCTGATAAGCTTAACAAACGTAGAAAAACAACAAAGTTTCTTGGCTGATAGACGGCATCTTTGTGACGTCGCCACTGTTCGCAAAGTTTGACGAGGCCGCCTAATCTTTTGTCAGAGTTATCTCCCCCTAACCCAACGGTTACATATGGTATAAGCATACATAAAGATACCTTTTCAGTAACTTGGGTGTATGCTTGCACACACCCGCCATAGCGGAAGCCCAGTAATAACACTGTCCACTTGGTCCTTGCTGTTATTCGTTTAGATGCTTATGAGCATCTAGTCCAGGATGCACCACATAGAGGACGAACAGTCAGGAATATCACCATCATTGCAAATTGAGACTTTGTAAGTATTACTAGGCACCAAGTTCGTTTGATGCAGGAATTACACCGTTAACCATTTTTTTTTATTGTCACTAGTTGTAATTAGAAAATGTAACTGTTACACGTTATTATACTTTATTCGTTTAAACTATTTAGATTCCAATGGTAGATGATAAAACCAACCAAGGGAAAATGTTGCGATAAAAGGGACCAATAAGAGTCAGATAACCTTTTGTGTGAGTATGGGATTAGTCACAAGTTTGGAACAGGAAAGTTTTTAAATGTGTCACCAAATTTGCATGATGATACAATACAAATTGTTTAGTACTAGCTAAATATTGGTTTTTCCTCCTTACATACATTTTCAAGGTCAAACAATTCCCTTTTGATAGAAGAATGCACTAACGAGACTCACACTCACTCACGGAGGTTGACCAATCGGATTTTTTTTTAATTCTTTTTACCTTGGTCGGTTTTATCATCTACCATCCCAATTCTTCAGCAGCCGTTTGGAGGCTGTTAGCACGTGCCAAAAATGTAATATTTTGCTCGGCTTTTAACTATAATAATTTTGTTAATTATATTTATACTATTTGTAAGTAGTCTGTCAGTTTTTTGTATAAAAGATGTCATGGTTAAAAATACATTTAAACAATAACCAAATCATTATTTTAATTAATTATATTTAAAAACTATGTACACATGCTATTAAATTGGATAGTAAGAAAACTACAATATATTCAAATTAAAAAGTCTTACTAATAAATCTACAACGTCTCTAAAAATGTTTTATAAATAATTTAAACCTTTCTGGTAACCACATAATCTGCATAATCTGTATACTAAAAAAGTAATCAATAATTTTTAGTACTTATTATTTATCGTATTGTATTTGCAAATTCTTTTTACAATGATATACACACACATTTATATCAATTTTATTTTTATCAAATTTATAAAATTGTTCATTTGGTTACTTTATTGCCATACTTGGCGTTATTCAAATATATTGTTCGATATTTCAAAATTTTTTGAATAAAAACATGTTCTGTGTTTTATTGAATCTTGCATTGATTTTAAAACTAATCAATATCTATTCTTGTGTTTATTGATGTTTAGAGCAGTAACAAACATCCTCCATTGTAATTCATTTTAAGCTTATTTTTAATAGACATGTATGAGTAACCAAAGAGTTTATTTTGTTATTCAATGTTGAATTTGCAAATGCCAAAAATATACTAATCACAAAGTTGTATTTTTTATACAACTTATGACTATTATTAATATTGTATTAAGCCTTTATATCTCACCAGAAATGCATCTAGCATAAAATACATTTTCATCATCAATAAAAATAAATAAAGAAATAACAAAATTAAAAAAGTAGTAGTACAAATAATGGGAACAAAATGAAGTAGAAAGTCATATGATAATGAATATAAATAAAGCCAGAACGGCAAAAATAAATTTAAATGACTATACTTTGAATGAGTCACAATGACATTATGCTGCAGGGTGTCCAAATTAGTTCCAGTAAATGCGTGGGTGGAATGATTCCTACTTTGATAAATTTATTAGAAGTTTGATTCTGGATTGGTTAATATTATCATTAAGTATGGCATACATGACTGATTAGTTTTGGCTTTCATGTGCAGATAATTTCTCCTCGTTTTTCCAGATACTTTAAATTTGAATTACTTGTACTAATATTTGCTTGTGTCATTAAACAATGCTCCAACATTGTAAACATATAGTTTACTTTAAAAAAACGTTTGTCATGATTTACAAAATAAGGTTAGAATCTCTTGTCCAATAAAAATAATAAAAACAGTTCAACATTTAAAAACGTGCTATAATGCAAATTTTATGCTTGCTTGATTAATTGACTCAAAAACAAACTGACAACCTAATTAGCGCTTTCACAAGCAGCGATAAAGGTCATTTATAAATTAGACGGTTTACAACGACGGTTCTCTTTTAAAACTTTTACACAAGGAAGTGAGTTGCCCCAGTCAACAGGGAAACTACTAATAACAATGCTACCAACTCTACGAAATCTACCCATTGCAGTACAGCACTCATTAATTGCTCAATGCAGTTTGTGAAAGCATTCAAAAAAAATAGGAATATTAAAAGTTATTATTATTTTTTCAAATTTTGTGTACCGTAAGGGTGAACAGCATCTAGAATTATTGTTTCAATTGATGCAGTGTACTCAAGTGCCAAACATATAACATACACCTTTGTGTGTGTGTGTGTGTGTGTGTATTATTAATGCTTTCGCTTTTCTTTTGCGTACAAAAATTCTTTCATGATTGTTTCAGATCAAGTTTTAATCCATTATATTATCTGTCAATAAACTACTTTTTATTAGCAAGAATTGAAAAGCATTATGCCAATTACAAGTTAAATGTTGCACCCTACAAATGAACATATTAACATATCAAAACGCACGCACACACACACACATGACATTCATACACACCCACGCTAATGGCATGTACAATATTGATTGTATCGATTTGAGCGATTAATCAATATACATATAAACGTACTGTTTTGCTATTGGATTGCAAAGTAATGTGTGTGTATATACGTAAGGCTGCACATAATGCAATAAAGTATAAAAGAATTTAAAAAACTTATAAGATTAAACTTTTGTAACGAGATCCAAGACCGCTGTTTTAGGATCAGTAAAATCTTCTATTTTTTGTTTAAAACTTACTAACAATGGTATGGTATTTGTATTTTAATTCAAAAATTTTACCTTTTAGCGCGAATGCATAAGTATTCACGTAGGTCAGGCTGGAGTGCAAATGGGCAACGCCTGCTGGGAATTGTATTGTCTCGAACATGGCATTCAACCTGATGGAACATTTCCCAATGACAAATCGGTAGGAAAAGAAGACGATGCTTTCAATACGTTCTTTAGTGAAATGAGTTCGGGCAAACATGTACCCAGAGCTGTTTTTGTAGATCTCGAACCTACCGTCATACACGAAATTCGTACGGGTACTTACAGACAATTGTATCATCCCGAGCAGCTAATTACTGGCAAAGAAGACGCAGCCAACAATTATGCTCGCGGACATTACACAGTTGGAAAAGAAATTATCGATGGCGTCTTAGAACGCGTTCGTAAGTCAGCTGACCAATGCAGTGGATTGCAAGGATTTCTCATTTTCCATTCATTTGGTGGAGGCACGGGCTCGGGATTCACGTCGCTACTCATGGAACGTTTGAGTGTGGAGTACGGTAAAAAGTCAAAATTGGAATTTGCCGTGTATCCAGCTCCACAAATCGCCACAGCAGTAGTAGAACCATACAATTCGATATTGACTACACACACAACTTTGGAGCATTCAGACTGTGCGTTTATGGTCGATAATGAAGCAATTTACGATATTTGCAAGTAATAATATACGTTATATATATATATATATATATATATATATATACATGCACTTAGTAGTAGTTGTATTTTATTTCAGGGTTGTCTTTATCATTATTGTCTTTACCAATTTAGAAGAAAATTGGACGTAGGATATCCAAGTTATACAAATCTGAATCGGTTAATTGCTCAAATTGTCAGTTCTATTACCGCTTCACTCCGATTTGATGGTGCTCTAAACGTCGACTTGACAGAGTTCCAAACAAATTTGGTGCCCTATCCGCGTATTCACTTTCCACTTGCCACGTATGCACCCATTATTTCGGCCGAAAAGGCCTATCACGAACAGCTCAGCGTGGCCGAAATAACAAACTCGTGTTTTGAATTTGGCAACCAGATGGTAAAATGCGATCCTCGTACCGGTAAATACATGGCGTGTTGTCTGTTGTATCGTGGTGACGTCGTTCCCAAAGACGTAAATGCTGCAATAGCTGCCATCAAAACAAAAAAATCAATTCAATTTGTGGACTGGTGTCCAACCGGGTTTAAAGTGGGCATCAACTATCAACCACCAACAGTGGTTCCAGGTGGTGATTTGGCCAAAGTACAACGTGCGGTGTGCATGTTGAGCAACACGACAGCCATAGCCGAAGCGTGGGCGCGTTTGGATCACAAATTCGACTTGATGTATGCCAAGCGTGCGTTTGTGCACTGGTACGTTGGTGAAGGTATGGAGGAAGGTGAATTTAGTGAGGCTCGTGAAGATTTGGCTGCATTGGAAAAGGATTACGAAGAGGTTGGAAATGAAACGGGAATGCCTGAAGAGGAAGATGAAGAGCAAGAATTTTAAAAGTGGTGTGTCAAAACAAAATAATGCTAGTTATTTATTTTTTATTTAAAAAATTTTTATTATGTAATAATTTTGTTAACAGCAAATAAGCAAAATATATAAATCCGTTTGTTCCAGCTATGATTTTTGTTTTTATGAACGGCTTTTTTAACAAAATAAACAAACGTTCAAATTAAAAACTTTACTCACTCAATTATTGTTGTATTTTAATGCAGTTTTCTCCTTTTTAAGCGCATACTGGACAACAGCGAAATGTTTCAGTTTGGCGTAGTTTATTTTATAGCTGAGTATATATATTATTATTATGCAAAACCCTTTTGCTTTAAAAATAAGCATGGGGTAATAAAACAACAATTACAGTAAACAACAACAACAACAACAACAAAGTCTCATAATTTAAAGGGAACACGAGACAACAAAATGTGCTCAGGTATTGAAATGAATGTTTCATGAGATCAAGAAAACCATTTGGCAAAATGTTCAAATGCATAGAATAATGTTACTGTTCCATTTTCTTTAGAGGGAAAGGATTTTGTATTAATAGTAATAATAATAGTGATCAAATAGTACAGCACCAAACTCAAACTTGAATAAGCATAGATTTAAGTGCCATTACCTACACAAAAGCTGGTCCCTCATTTGGTTTTGTTAAAATGTCCACTTGCTGAAAAATGTTTTTTGTAAAGATTCAAGAATTAATAGTAATAATAATAATAATAATAATAATAATAATAATAATAATAATAATAATAATAATAGTTATTACTATTATTATTATCATTATTATTATTATTATCATTATTATTATCATTATCATTATAAAATATATCATTATTATTATTATTATTATTATTATTATTATTATTATTATTATTATTATTATTGTTATTATTATATTTATTTTAACCTAAATACATGAACCGATGAAAACATTCAGTACGGTTGTAGCGTAGTCGTTTGTTAACCCATGATATTTCATTTAAAAATATGACCACTTATTTTTCTTCAACTTTTCAAGTAGAATAGGGCGTTTCCAGCAATTAGTGGTCAAACGTTTATTGTCTTGATACCACGGATTTAACCACTGCATTATTTCCGCCTATTTGGGGCGTACCGGTTATGTTTAGTCATTGTATACATTATACGTGACCACAAGTCACTAGCAGACTTTTATCTTAGGCAGATATACAGGGTCTAAAATGAGACTCGTCACTGTGTTGAACAATCGAATTCGACAAGATATCAATAATTTGGTTGATTCTTATCCAAAGCGTTTAAAAGAAGTTATAAAAAACAATGGTTATTCTTTCAACTATTAAATTTATAAAATTGGTGATGTCCATTATCTATATATGTGCATATTTTATAATATAATTTATTTTTAAGCAAATAATGTAGTAGTATTTTTATCTTGTCGAAATAAGTAAATTCTGGGTTTTTTGCCTAAGCGAGAATTTGGTAATACTATTTGTAAAAAAAATTTTTATTGCTTTAATTAGTAGTATTGCTAAAGTGATGTTTAATGGTTATTATAGTAAAATGTTTGTGCTTCATGTACTTAAGTGATATAAGGAAAGTTAATTAATTTCAATGCGTTAATTTTGACAAGGACCATTTTAGTCCCTCTAAGTTCTACTTTTGTCTATCAATGTCAAACATTTGTCATCTATTTATCTTAAAACTCTTTTTGCTTTAAAGAGCATGGAGCAACAAGGTTATTCCAAATGATTGTACAATAAAATTTTGGATTTGAAGATTGTGCATATCGAAGATTGGAAATTTTAATTCGGATTTCACCAAATCCCAGTCATTGGAGTCATGCTGCCTTCACTTCTTTGTCGTAGTTTAATAAAGTAGTGATGTCCTCTTGTTGAGTCTTTAGTAATGTTGTTTTACGGAGGCCTAGTTGCTAACCTTGCGCAACCAAACTTGAAACCGGTTAGGGTGAAGTTTACCGATAAAACACATCAATTTTTTGGTAGATGATAAAACCAACCACAACAAAAAATTTTTTTTAATTCTATTGGTTAGCCTTCATAAGTAAATGTGAGTCAAGTTGGTGCATTCTTCTATCAAAAGGAGATTTTTTTGACCTTGAAAATGTATACAAGCTAGAAAAATCAATATTTAGCTAGTACTATACGACTTGTATTGAGTGATTGTGCAAATTTGGTCATATATTTAGAAACTTTCCTGTTCCCAACTTACTAGTAATCACACACTCACATAAAAAGTTATCTAACTCTTATTAGTTCCTTTTTTCGGCAATTTCTTCCCTTGGTTGGTATAGGCTAAACCTACAAAAACTGTTAATATTTTAACCAATAAAAATTATTTTGTAATTTTATCTAAAAATGTGTAGGAGTTTAAGAGAATTCATTTCATTCATTTTGGTTGGTGACGTGGTCACCTCTTCATTATTTCCCATATTTATACGACATGTAGAACGATCGATTTCGATGGCTTGACAAGCATAGACAAATGTGGAAGAATAACAAAGTTTCTTGGCTGGTAGACGGCATCCTTGTGACGACGCCACTGTTCGCAAAGATTGACGAGGCCGTCTGATTTTTTGTCAGGGTTATCTCCCTTAGCCCAAGGGCTACATATGGTATACGTATACTTTTAGATACCTTTTAAGTATCCTGGGTGTATGTTCGCACCCACCCGCCGTAGCGGAAGCCCAGTTATACCGCTGTGCACTCGGACCCTGCTGTTATTAGTCTAGATGCTTAGGAGCACCTAGTCCAGGATGCACCACGTGGAGGACGAACAGTCAGGAATATCACCATCATTGGAAATTGAGACTTTATAAGCATTACTCAAATCCTCAGGATCATTAGCATCCCATTTTTTTAAGAGAATTATGATTATCCAATCAAAAAAATTGTCAATTTCGTTGACTGACTGTTAATAAGTAGTTTCATTGTCAACATTTTCATTATCTGACTCAATATAGACTACATCTTTGTTTATTTATTTTTATTTTTATTTTTATTTTATATTTGCTACTTTGAATATTTTACGAGAAACATCTTAGTTGCTGAACAATGTTTCTCATCAAATATTCAAGTGAAAAAAAAGTTGTAAAAAACTGAGTACATGTTTAAAATAATTTGAAAATAATTTTTTTTAACAAATTTTATTTCTAAAAATAAAAAACGTCGTACAATGTGGTCCAACTGTGACCTTGAAAAATTTTTTTACATTAAAACTAAAAAATTCGATTTGTGAAAGTTTGAAAATATTTTATCAGTTTGTTATAATGCAATAAAACAAGATACTGTTATAATACAAAAGGCTTGTTGTGTGTAAAAAAAATACTACTAGCAGTAGTCTGTTTTTTGAGGACGTTATCCGTGCATGTAGATACCAGTAGGGTGAATTAATTGTACAGCGCCGTACTCAAACTTGGCTAGGCATGCGTTTGACTGCCACCATTGGCATTAAATGCCTGCTTTTGACCGATTTTATTTTCCAGATTTCTGATCCTCCTACCAAAGTTTGTAATGTTGTAAAATATTTAGATCGCGTTTGTGTATTTCTGATACGACGTGTTTTTATTTGTCTGTACCATACAATGTTTTTGTCACTAAATTTATCACAATTTTGCCTGCCTTTAATATATTTTAGTATAAAAGTCAGGTATTCCGTAAATACTGTTTAACTTAGATAATATGCATCACTAGATATTATATAAATTATATAATACAACACCCTTTTGCTTTAAGAATAAGTATGGGGCAATAAGACAACAATTACAGCAAAACAACAACAACAATAACAAAGTCTCGTTGACATTAAAGATTCTGCAAATCGAAGATTGTGCTTTCTTTCGGCCTTCACGCAACCTTATCATCTGGTAACTTTGCCATCTAGATACTTTGTTGTTTGCCGGAATGGCGTCATCTTTCATTGTTTCCGCAGCAGTACAAATTTTTACAGAGGCCAGGTTGCTAACCTTGTGCTAAAACCCTCCTCCTTTATCCAGGCTTGGGACTGGCTAAATTGAATCATTTCTAATCCAAACTAGGCGGAGTTATTATTATTATTATTATTATTATTATTATTATTATTACAAAATAAGCATAAAGCAACAAAATAATAATAATAATAATAATAATAATAATAATAATAACAGCAACAACAAAGTCCCATAATTTAAAACAAACATGGAGCAAAAAATTGATTTCATGTGTTCAAACATTTTACCAAAATGTTTGTTGTATCTCATAAAACATTCTTTTCAATTAAATCTTTCCGAATAGTTCTTAGCCAAGTTTTCTGCAGTATACCAACCTTTATTTTACTATTTTCAATTGTTCATTCCAAAACCGCCCTTTCGGGTGGTAAACGTAGAATTTGAAAGTTGTATTTACTTGTTTGTTTAAATACTGTAGTTTGTATTAAGCTTTAATATCTCACTAAAGATACATTTAATTTAACAAATACATTTTCACCATCAATAAAAATAAGTAACATAACATAATTACAAAATAGTAGTAGTACAAATAATAGGAACAAAATGAAATAGAATGTTATATAGTAATTAATATAAATATAGTCAAAACGGTAAACATGTGATTCATAAAAAAATTCAAAATTATTATATATTACTATATACGTCGGTGGAATAATTCCTACTTTGACAGGTTTGTTCGAAGTTTACTTGTATTTGATTCTGGATAAGATATAAGTATCTGGCAGATATAAGTATTAGTAGTGATTAATTTTAGCTTTCATGTGCAGCTAAGTTCTCCTGGTTTATCCAGAAGCTTTAGATTTGTTTAAAGCTGTATGTCGTTGATGAGTGTTATGACCTTCAATCCTTGATGCTAATTGTATACAGGATATAAAATGTTTATTAATAATATCATTCAATAAGATAAAATATTTGATTCCTGCAGATTTTACGCCAAAGATATGCATTTTTTTAAACAACATGATCTTGTTTTAATAAACCAGGAAAAAATTACGGGTGAGAAATATAACATTAAATGATAAAAACAAGATATAACAAACAATTTAGTAATATAATTATCAACATTTAGTTTTTTTAATCTTCTTATGTAGTGCAATAAGGATTTGGTTTTTATAAATGTATAGTCTATATGAGTTTGTTATTTATGTTTATCCCCAAGATACTTAATTTTGTTACAGGTACATATGTTTGTCTAATTTAATTTGAATGTTTTGTCTAATTCCATTGTTTCTGTTGGACGCCTCGTCATTATTACTATTATGTCAAACTCCTATCGCTCTGAAAAGGATGGAGAAACAAAGTAGTTCCATATGATTGTGCATTACATTCTCGGCTTTAAAATTTGTGCCTATTGAAAATTGAAATTCTATTCGGCATCAAACATTTTTCACATCTAAGATTAGTCTTTTTCGGTTTTCAATCAACCCTAATATGGAAATAGCATCGTCTTATGTTTTTGCTTTGTGCTCTAGATCTCCTTTTTTCTCGAATGGATTTGGGACCGCCTACGGTGGATTCCAACCTGAGGATTTAAGTAATGCTTATAAAATCTTAATTTCCAATAATGGTGATATTCCTGACTGTTCCTCTTCTATACGGTGCATTCTAGACTACATGCTCATAAGCAGGGACCAAGTGAACAGCAGTATATCTGGGTTCCTGCTTTAATAGATGGGTGCGAACATACACCCAGGATAGTTAAAAGGTATCTAAAGGTATACGTATACTATATGTAGCCGTTGGGCTAAGAGAGATAACCTTGACAAAAAATCAGGCAGCCTTGTCAATCTTTGCGAACAGTGGTGACATCACAAGGATGCCGTCTATCAGCTAAAAAACTTTGTTATTCTTCTACGTTTGTTACGCTTATCAAACCATCGAAATCGATAGTTTTATATGCCGTATAAATATGGAAAATAATAAAGAGGTGATCACGTCACCAACCAAAAAAATGTTAAATTACTACTTTGATGAACTAATTTTGTTGAATCAATATCTAAAAAAGTCATAAAATGTTTTGTAAAGTTGTAAATACCACTATTATAACGTTTGATAAAATAATTTACGTGTCTATCAATGACTACTAAACAAGAATCAACATGGCTCATTTTAAAAAATAATCAATATTTGCATTTGGCAATGACGAGCTATCGATTTTGATTGAATTAATAGTTTTATCTTATTTTTTGTATAATAATAATATCTTATTTTTGGGTTTACGACAAACACTTTAATAATGCCAATCTTGTATAACCTTTTGGATTAAGGCTTTGGCTGGAAAGTAATAACTTTTCTGATAAAAGCACACATTAATTATTAAAAATAGTAATGGAAATAACCAGTTTAGACATGATCTACGAGAGATAAATAAAATTGTGGATAGGTAGGGACATTAAAATGGAACTCCAAGAAGACTTGGAGAGACGGTTAGAGCAATAGAGAAAGGCACTGGAAGATCGAGGTTTAAGAATTAACAAGAAAAAGACCGTATATATGAGTACAACGAAAAAAATGGTAGGGAAATTAAAATGGAACACCAAGAATTGTTGAGAGTGAGAAGATTTAAATACCTTGGTTCATTGCTAGAAGAGAATGGAGATTTGAATGCAGAGATTGCGAAAGAATACAAGCAGGATGGTATAACTGGAGGAAACTTACAGGGGTTTTGTGCGACAGAAAGAAAACAGCAAGGACAAAAGGTTAAAAAAATTTTAAACCCGCAGTAATATCAGACTTGATTTACGGATCGGAAACGTGGAGTATTAAGGAAGCCCAAGAGTGAAAATTGAACTCAGTAGAAATGAAGATGCTTTAATGATCGTTGGGAGTGTTCAAATTATATATTATATATTGTATTATGCAAAACCCTTTGGTTTAAAAATACTCATGGGGCAATAAGACAGTAATTACAGCAAAATAACAACAACAACAAAGTCTCGTTGGCATTGAAAATTCTGAAAATCGAAGATTGAGCTTACTCTCGGCTTTCACTCAACTCTGTCATCTGTGTAACTTTGTCATCTAGAAACATGCAATCACTTCTTTGGCGTTGTTTGCCGGAATGGCGTCCTTTTGTATTGTTTCCGTAGCAGTATAAATTTTTTACAGAGGCCAGGTTGCTAACCTTGCGCACTCAAACCCTCCTCCTTTATCCATGCTTGGGACTGGTTAGATTAAATCATTTCCAATCCAAATTAGACAGAATTAAAAATAACGCTGTTGAAAGAAAACTAAAAGTTATCAAAGTTTATAAGAAAAAGTCAAGAAAAAAGGTTGAGGTGATACTGCTGCATTCTACATAAAAAAGAAAACTACGTTACAAGGCGAATAATGTCATTGGAAGTGGAAGGTAAAAAAAACTGTCATCGATCAAATAGAAAATGGTTAGATTGTATGGAAGCCGATATGAAGGAAAAGGGACTAACAAAAATTGACGTTACTAACAGAACCAAATAAAGAAAACTGACCAGAAACAGGGAAAAGCTGTAAAGAAAGAAGAAGAAAACTGTAGATTATTCACTGATAATGGGTATTTTGTAAACACAATAAAAAAAACAAAATTAAACTGCAAAATGTCTGAACATGGTATGACACAGGTAAATTAGAGCAAGTTGAATCAAGAGCACAACGTTGCAGCTATCATAGACATAATAACAAAAGATTAATACTATTATTATGTCCCATTACGCTCATTCGCGTTTGGAATTGTGATTTATCTTGGTCAATAAGAGTAACAAGATATAATGGTAATAATAATAATAATAATAATAATAATAATAATAATAATAATAATAATAATAATAATAATAATAATAATAATAATAATAATAATAATAATAATAATAATAATAATAATAATAATAATAATAATAATAATAATAATAATAATAATAATAATAATAATAATAATAATATGAATGTTAAATGTATTACTATTGTAAATAAATAGTTTGGTCAGTGAATTAGTTCTTTATTAATTTCAGTTTTGTAAAGCACATTAAATAAGTTGCTTTCTTCTATACAAAAAATTACTTAGGCCTAGCAACCATATACATAACAATGCAATGACAATAATCATCATTATAATAATAAATACAGTAGTTTAAATTAATAGTTCATTATTGTTACAATACAATATTAAAAAATAATTCAAACCATATTTGTTAAATTTAAAATACATGTAAACAGTATTTTACACAATATTTAAGGTTAATGTCATATATATATATATATATATATATATATATTGTAAAGCGGATTACCAAAATTTATAAACAATTAATATTTATTCAAATTATTCAATTAATCATAACAGATGTGTAATTAATTCACTTCTATTTATTGTACATTGCCAATTTTAATTTCGTCTCCGATAATATAAGTTTGGTGTAATTATTACTGTTATACATAATGGTAAAATTATTTCGTAATGTACTTAATCAGATCAGTATCAATTTATTTCTTACTCAGGATTCAATGTTTTATATGCAAACATTTATTCATTCATTGATGGCTTGATAAGTATAACAAAGTTCTGAGCTGGTAGACGGCATCCTTGTGACGTCGCCACTGTTTGCAAAGATTGATGAGGCCGCCTGATTTTTTGTCAGGGTTATCTCCCATAGCCAAACGGCTATATATGGTATACGTATATCTTTAGATACCTTTCAAACACCCACCCGCCCTAGCTGGAGCCCAGTTATACCGCTGTACACTCGGACCCTACTATTTTTAGTCTACATGCCTAGAGGCATCTAGTACAGGATGCACTACGTGGAAGACTGACAGGCAGGAATATCATTATTACTGGAAATTAAGCATTACTCAAATCTTCAGAATCATTAGCGTCCGGAACATTGATTAAATCATTAGTTCGAATCCCACCACCGGCCCACTAAATGCAGATCCTTGTCTGAATTCAGCAAAATGTTTACTACTAAAAAATGTTTCCCGTACAACATTTAAAGTAGTAAACATTTTTAATCTGTCACGTTGATCAGAGAAGTTATGATGCAGTTGTGCTTATCGTTAATTATTATAATTATTATTATAAAATCTTTTTGGACGGTTGGCATTAAAAATCCTGTATAATGAAGATTGGGCTTTGCTTAACCCTGTCATTGGATTCATTTTTTACTTCTTTGTTGAAATGGAATTCTTTCGGTGTTTCTTTGACAATATTTTTTTTATTGCAGCTTGCTAATTTTTCGCTAAACCCCTCCTTCTTTTTCAACCAATAAGGAAGCGTTTTTAGATTGATATTGTTCAGGTTAAACTGGGTAGATCATTACACTCAAATGATAGAGTCAACATTGCCAGTTCTATATTGAACCATTAACTTAAAAAAAGTTAAGTAAGTCTACTTGAAATTGAATAATCTAAAAAATTCATTAACTAATATTGGAGGTTAGTAATTAAGGTATAATATAGAAACAAATTAAAAAAGAGTTAATTTTATATAAAATTAAGCCTATTGTTTTTGCAAAAAGTACACTTAAAAAATCGTTTTACATAATAGTAGAAAAATATTACTGATTTCATTCCAAAATAATTTAACTTTTCTAACACTAACAAAATGTTTATAATTAATTTAAACTACTTATAAGTAATCAATCAAATTATATTGTTTAATTTAAGTGCATTTATTTTTAATTTTTATTAAAAAGTCTAAATGTCGCTAATAAGGTTTCAAAAAACATTTTGGAGACTATACTAAATTTTTAAAAATATGTTCACTAACAATATTGAACCAGTAGCTTTACCATTTTTTCAATTGTTACCATCGTTACTAAAATGCGGGCCCACGTTCGGCCTCGCTAAAATGTCCAGAATGGCGTCGACCTCTTGTACTGTTTCCGTAGCAGTATAAATTTTTTACGGAGACCAGGTTGCTAACCTTGGGCTCAAAACCTCCTCTTATATCCAGGCATGGGACTGCCTAGATTGAATCATTTCTGGTCCAAACTAGGATGAAAGATAATTCTCATAAAACATTCAAAGTAGCAAACATATATATATTTTATTTAATGTTTGCTACTTTGAATGTTTTACGAAAAATATTTTTCAGCAGTGGACAATTAGCAAAGTCAAACGTGGGCCTGCATTTTAGTGCCGGCAATGGGATTCAAACCCATATCCACCGAGGTCTGAATTCGAGCTCTGTACCGCTATATGTGTATATATATTAAATACTGGACAATTGCAATGCTTTGCTATTCTCACACACGGGTTTAAGTAAAATCAAAAAGATGCAAATAACAAACCGTTTATAAATTATTTTTTAACATTAAAAATCAATCACTTAACAAACGTTCTTTAAGCTCAAAGTAGTAATAATAATAATGTTAGTATTAAAAATAACACAAATTGCAAAGAATTCAACAATTTTGGAATATGCGCAATATTGAATGCATAAGTATTCACGTAGGTCAGGCTGGAGTGCAAATGGGCAACGCCTGCTGAGAATTGTATTGTCTCGAACATGGCATTCAACCTGGCACAGCCTTATTCACAGCTAACCTTTATTGCTAAAGGTCATTCCAATCGTAGAAGTATAACGAAGTTTCTTAACTGGTAAACATCATCATTGTAACGTCACCAATGTTCAAAAAAATTGACGAGACCGCCTGGTTTTTTTCAGGGTTATTTTCCTTAGCCTAAGGGCTACATAAGGCATACTTATACCTTAAGATACCTTTTAAGTATCCCGGGTGTATGCTTGCACCCACCCGTTAAAGCGGTAGCCCAGTTATACCGCTGTGCACTCGGTCTCTGCTTTTAATAGTCTAGATGCCTTTCAGCACCTAGTACAGGATGCACCACATAGAGGATGAACAGTCAGGAAAAGCGTGGCTAATTGTTACAAGTTGTCCAGCATTCGGTCTTTTTAAGTCCAGTTAGTTTCATATTACTTCAACTTAACCAAGGCACCCAATTAAAAGTCCGTTGTGATGCTAATGGTTATGATGAATTGATTAATGTTTATTAAGTTTCAATTCTCGAAGATCATATCTATGATTTAGCGTATCTCTATGCGTTGCATGCCTGACTCATGCTATTACGGATCGATGACCAAGTTCACAGCGATACAACTAAGCTATCTTCTTAATATATGAATGCAGAAAACACCCATGGAATTTAAAGGATAGTATAAAATTCACGCATACCATTTAGATACCTATTTGGATAAAAAAATTAACTTAACAAAATAATCTGTTATATATATATACCATTTATTCATTTTATGTTTCAGAAAAAATTTGGACATTGGATATTTCAGTTAGCCACGAGGACATTGCTGCCTTCGAAAAGGATTATGAAGTTGGCAAAAACGGTAGTTGTGTTAAACCATAAGAATTTTCATAACTTAATATGTTAACTAATTTTATTTTTATATTTAATGAATGTTAAATTTATAAGCCCACATTCGTTACATTTTTAAACGTTCGAATAATAACATAAACATAAGTTGGTGGCAAAGTCACCTCTTCATTAATTACAAGTTTGAACAGCTTCTCAAATTCCTATACAAACAGGTTGTGGAATGTGAATTGAACTTGGCCAGAAAAACGCTTCCTTGCGACAACGCTAGTGTTCACAGTAATTGACGAGGCAATCTTCCTTAGGATTGACGCCGGTTACATATGTTAAATAGTTACCTTGAGATACCTTTTAAGCATGGTGAACGTATACTAGCACCCATTCACTGAATGGGAATCCAGTGAAGGCTAAGATATACTGCTGTGCACTCGGCCTATGCTGTTATTAATCGAGATGCCTATAAGCACCTAGTCCAGAATTCACCACCTGGAGGAGGAACGGGTAGGAGTATCACCATCATTGGAAATTGAAACTTTATAAGTATTACTCAAATCCTCAGGATCATTAGCATCCCAATATATATATATATATATATATATATATATGAAAGATTTTACTGCTAAGTGATTCAAACCAACACAATACGTTTGTCAACTTTATCGAAAAGAAGAATCTTTCACTGCCTTCAATCATCTTGAGTTACCATCATCATCATCATCGGCGATAAATATCCCCCACCGGTTATTATCACTCAGGATAGTCCAAAAAAAGCAAAACGTCTGTAAAAACGTCAACTTTTGCTATGTGTACTTAAAGAACGACACTTGAAGTGTGCTGAATGTTAAATGTTAATTACATCCCGAGTTAAACCCTCCAATGATCTCTGTTAGCTGCATAGGGTAAACAAACGGACGCCCATTTGAATAATTCATTTGAACGAGGGGACTTAGTATTAATAAAAGGACTGAGTTTGCATGTTACAATGTCTGTCCAAATTTTCTGTTGGCCGCCTGGCCTTCTTTTCCATCCGGGTAATAGGTGGGCTTCCATAGCCATTCTGGCTGTATTCATTCATTCATTCATTTTGGTTGGTGACGTGGTCACCTCTTCATTATTTCCCATATTTATACGACATGTAGAACGATCGATTTCGATGGGTTGACAAGCGTAGACAAACGTGGAAGAATAACAAAGTTTCTTGGCTGGTAGACGGCATCCTTGTGACGTCGCCATTGTTCGCAAAGATTGACGAGGCCGCCTGATTTTTTGTCAGGGTTATCTCCCTTAGCCCAAGGGCTACATATAATATACGTATACATTTAGATACCTTTTAAGTATCCTGGGTGTATGTTCGCACCCACCCGCCGTAGCGGAAGCCCAGTTATACCGCTGTGCACTCGGACCCTGCTGTTATTAGCCTAGATACCTAGGGGCACCTAGTCCAGGATGCACCACGTGGAGGACTAACAGTCAGGAATATCACCATTATTGGAAATTGAGACTTTATAAGCATTACTCAAATCCTCAGAATCATTAGCATCCTAAGTAATCTGGCTGAATGAGTGGGCGATCTACGTAAAACATGGCCAATCCATTTTAATCGTCTTTCTTTAACTGTGCTAGAGATACATAGCCAATAAATGTTAAGTGACTTACAAATATCTGGTAATGGTCGAAATATTTTACTAGTTATTTAATGAGTGCGTTCAATAGAGGACAACGGGCGAAACCATATGGATCTTAAACAGCTTTGCTCAAAATGAACAAGCTTTTGCGTATCCGCTTGGGTGAAAGTTCAAGTTTCGCACGCATAAAAAAGAATGAAACGCACTAAACTCTTATATATTCTAATCTTGGTTTTAATAAAAATATTACTTTTGTTCCATAAAGGTTTACTTAAACGCCCAAAGGCTGCAGCAGAGAGGCGAATACGACGCCGAATCTCTGAAGAGCTGGATCTTTAACTATCTATGACCGAGCCTAGGTACGTAAATTTATTAACTACAGGGAGTGGGCTACCATTAACAGTGATTGGATTTCTAAAGGGGACGCTAGCTAAAACCACTGTTTTTTAGTATTAAGATATAAATCGTATTTCTCTGAGGCTTTTTGAGTAAGTTCAACCGCATTTTGCAAATCTTCTTCGGTTTCTGCTATAAGAACCGCATCGTCTGCATATTGAAGATCCGCTATCTTGCGACCATCATGAGTTATACAGCCCTCAAATGACCGAGACACTTCATCAAATATGTCATCAATTACAAAATTGAAGAGTGTGGGTGCTAAAACATATCCTTGGCGGACACCTGAATTTATGTAGATTGCATCTGTTAAAGAATCTCCATTCCGTATTACTGCGTTTGACGACGTGTATAACGATTTAATAATGTTAACAATCTTGGCAGGAATTCCTTTGGTAATGAGAAGATTCCACAGCAAGTTGCAATCAACAGAATCAAAGGCGACTGAATAATCTATAAATGCACAATATGTAGGCTGTTGGTATCGCGATCGAAGTTCTAACATCCCATCCCAGGATGAAATCGAGAGTGGTTGGCTCGTGTTCGACACTCCCGTTCACCACGGATCGTGCATAAGTTAACATTTGCCAAAATTTTTGAAGCCCCGCAAAGTAAGCTGATTCCTCTATAATTAGCGGGGTCTGTAGTGTCTCCTTCTTTATGGATTGGGATTATAATAGCTTGTGTCCATGCTTCTGAAATTTTCTCTTCTTTCCAAATGGAGTTTATCAAGGAGTATAAATCTTGTATAATATTTATCCCGCCATACTTAAAAACTTCTATTGGTATGCCATCTACTTCTGTAGCCTTCCCATCTTTCAGTTGATGGCATGCTAAGATAATTTCTTCGTGCGAGGGGGGACTCTGTCAAAAATACGTATGGGGAATCGGGGGGTTGTGTATAGAGTTTATTGGAAACCTTCACCGCTTCGTGTTTGATGGGATTAAGTAATTTCGTAAAGTGTGATGTTCATTGATCGGCAGAGATCGCCGATAAGCGTTGATCTTGGAAGAAATGTCCTTTGCAAAGTTCATTGATCTTCTTGAATAAAGTTTGAGTATTGTTACGCATTGCAATATCTTCTAATTCTTCAGCTACATGCGACCAATATTTCTCTTGATCATTATTGAAATTCGTTATATATTATTGTATCTTCTTGTTTCCATCCAATTTTTGTGCTGGTTTTTGTTCAAAAATTCATTTCGTAATACTTTTGTGGAGTTGGAAATCTGAAATGTTGATCGTATGTTGAGTTTCCTGGGTAATAACCTAGAGGCCGCATTCAGTTTAGATGTGATTAAGTTCCAATTATGTTCTACTTTATTGTTATTATATATGGAAGGACCAGCATTTACATATGCTTTTTCAAATAATTCCTGAATATGGGACGCATTTTTAATAGATTTATAGTCTGGGCGATTAAAGTGCTTTCGTTTGGATCGAAATTTAAGTGAGAGGGTGCACTTTAATAACCCATGATCACTTCCATTTTTCGTTCCAGTACAGCAACCGTGGAATGCACGCACGTCTTTAATTGATGAAAACCAGTTACGAGAGACAAGAACATAGTCAATTTGAGAGCGACAATCTTGTCTCTTATACGTGGTTAAGTGACGTGGATAATGTTGGAACATTGTGTTAGTGACTACTAAATCATGTTGTAACGCATAGGTACTACGATAGTCACCATTTGAGCAATTGCTATTGCTAGTCGTCCATTTGCCAACTGCTGAGCAGCAAGCAGCACTTAACCCCCATTACCATTATAAAATTCGATTTGTTTTCTAAATTAGTTGTGGCCGCCAATAGTTCATAAAATGTTTGTATTTCTGACTATGTGACTTGATGTGGGAGCGCATACATTTACTAAACCTAAAATTAAATTGCCAGTCTGAAAACGGGCGTTCATGATTCTAGAATAGGGCACTAATCAATAAGAGCTTCCGTCGCACTTGAGGGCGTAATGATCGCAACACCATATTTGGCGGGTCCAGAAACATCACATTGAGAAGGCCAAAAGGTTGATCCTGAAGGTAATTTTATAGCACAAGTTCCTGAATGACGGGTTTCTTGAACACAGAATATTAACATTATGACGGTTAGACTCAGCAGCAACACAATCTTGCGCAACCAATGTCGACAATGAGCGCACGTTCCATGAGCCAACGTTAAGCGGACATTTTGGTTTTAATGGGCAAATCCTAGATTTAATAACCGGTGCATTATCGCAAGTAATATTCACATTGCAGGTAGTAGCGTCGCGAGTCACATTCTGTCATGTTTGAGCTCTGAGAATGGTGTTTTTTTGAATTTGGTCATCAGTACCTGCCCTGTTGACCACGGCCTTTAATTGATTTTTGAGGTAGTTTCGACCGCGAATATATAGACCAGTTAGCTGCGGCCAGCCATCCTGGTGAGAAGACGAGCAATTTTTAAACCACCTTTTCTAGGCCCCTCTCCGCGTGGAGCAAGCAGTGCTGTCTCTAAATAGGGCTGCTTGGTGATAATACTCAGAGTGACACCGATAACCGTTGTCGCCTTCTTGTCAACGATCTTACAACGCCTGAGTATCCGTTTGGTCCACGGCTGTTTATTTGGCACAGCCTTATTCACAGCTAACCTTTATTGCTAAAGGTCATTCCACTATTCGCCACCTGTGGACGCGCTAAGTAGGGGTCGGTCTCCTCTCTTATATCTTGAGTTACCAAAAGCCCGTAAACCATCAAATTTTAAAACGTGTAGTCGATAATTATCAGATGTAGATAAGCTAACTCCAAATGTAAATTCTGCATTAGGACTCCCCAACAGGCTCATATTTATTACAAACAGTAATCAATCCAACACTATATTAAGAATTTTTTAGACAGGGAGACCTAGGATAAATAAAACGCGGCGTTTAAATTCGGGCAACGCCGTTATTTTTCATTTTATCTTAGTTGCTGACGTGGTCACCTCTTCATTATTTCCCATATTTCTACAACATAAACGATCAACTTCGATGGCTTGATAGATGTAACAATGTTTTATGAGAAACACCTTTCAGCATGTTAGTGAAGCCAAACGTGGGCCCGCATTTTAGTGCCGGTGATGGGATTCGAACCCATGCCCACCGAGGTCCGAATTCGAGCGCTGTACCGCTAGATCACCCCGGTACATCATCAGCCTTATAATAATAAACCATGAGACTACAATTTAAAAAATATTCCGACCATTAGTGTTGAAGCCTCCTCACGAGGTCATAAACAATTATCTCAAAATCCAACTGCATGTTATTCACGCGTTAAATAATTCGTCAAATATGTAGTCTTAAAACTCAAATTAGTAAAATCTTTTAAATTTAGCTTTTATCCAATATTTTTCATTTTATTTTTTCCTTTAGATTATCATCTTTCTACTACATTATTAGAAAAAAATCCCAATTAAAAATGGTTTTATAAATTATTTAGACCTGTCGAAAACACTAGCTTACACAATAATAATTGAAAAAAGAAAGACGTTTAAACCTTTGCATAAATAGTAGCTAAAAAGACAAGTAAATGTCATCAAATCCAATGAGATATAAGTACTATAGTACTATATAGAAAAGATAACCGTATCACTAAAATATACATAGTATACCAGACAAGTGATATTTGTTAAAATACCCCGATAACATGCAAATGCTTCTAATATTCCACGTAAAAATGTCACCTATGTTCCGCTGTGCTCGGATATCAACAAAAGCAACTAAAAAACTTAGTTCTTTAAGCACGTATACAAATAAACTGATTTCAAGAACAAAATTACCATTATATTAACGTTAATTCATCATCAATGTTTCGAAAATAACATTACGTACAACAAACGTAAGTAAAGATTAATTAATCTTATCCAGTATTTATATTATCCAACTAACTAACAATCTCCTTAAACTTAACATTCTACAGCGCTACAATAGTTAGAAAACTTTATATACAAAACTCGGACAAACCAAATCTTAATGAAATTCTAGACCAACAATACTATTTAAAATACTGTGGGCACTGTATATTAAAACACCATAGAAATGCAAAGCAATTAAAATTAACTTAATTTTCCAAATAAGAAATAAAAAGCAACAGGTATTTTACCATCTTTTTTATTAATAATAATTATTTCAAAGGTATAAACCTTGAACTGTGAGTAGCACCGAAACCAGGTCTACCGTGTTTGACAGGCTTGTATGTAATTGAAAATTCTCCTAAATAATGACCAAGCATTTCTGGTTTTATTTCAACAGCATTATATGTGCGTCCATTATGAACTCCAACAACTGACCCGATCATCTCAGGTAAAACTATCATGTCACGAAGATGGGTTTTAACGGCCTACATAAATAAATTGCAAAAAAAAAACATACGGCTGGTTTCTCGCCAATAGGGCAATCTTTCTTGCTTTTTCTTAACTTTTTAAGCAATGACTGGTGTTTTCGACGCAAACCTCTATTTATCCGACGACGAATTCGAGATGGCATCAATGCTGAAATTTGAGCCCTACCAAAATAATTAAATTTACAACGTACATATTCATATCTAAAAGTTGATCGAGATCAACTCCCCGATAAAAATACTTCTTGAACGGCCTACGTTTTTTCACCGTATCTTCGACCATCAGTCTTAACGTGCAAGAAGAAAAATTTTTAATGCGCGCTTCTACATAGTATAATAAAACAAATGTTTAAAATAAAATAATACTATAAAAAATATTTATTTTATTTTAAATAAAATAATATAAACATTATTTACTTACACATTTTTGTAAAACGTTTTTATTGTAAATTGTAATCACAAAATTAAAATAATTTACACAACCGAAGATTTTGGCCATTTCTATTTTAAGGACCTACAATTTTGAGTACCATTATCCTATATAACCAACTCTTGATGTAGAAAAAAAAACATAAAAATTTTTTTTTATTAATTTTTATTTTGTTGTGCAGTTAGATAATTTCAACATTAGTTAAAGTTTATTTTAACGCGCATTTTTCATTTCGTATTTCATTTCACTAGTGGCCGTCGTAAAATTTTACCAAAAAAATTTTTATTTAATTTAAAATGGATGTCTGCCAATAGTCCTAAATAATTTTAATTAAAAATTTTTTGTGTCGTTTAACTATTGTTCTGCAATTTATTATTACAAAATAATTCAAAATTACATGCCAACTGTGTTTACCAACAAGAAAAAACAGGATGTGATAGTACTTCATAAAATCACAGTTGCGATAGAACAAAAATCAACTCATGTTAAAATTGTTTAAATGTACAATAGCATAAAAATTGTAAATAAAATAAAATGTTTAAAAATAATCATTTTAAATAGTCCTTGCCCACTACAACACTCCCGGACAAAAAAATGCAGTTTTTTTAAGACGGACAGTATTACGGCAAACTGAATTTCTAGTAATAAATATACAAAAAATTCAATGTTGACTTAAATGGGATAATAAATACCAAACACTTGTAAGTTTACCCATACATGACAACCACAAGCATACCAAACAAACATACATTAGTTTGATTTATGGTCTCAAATAAGAAAAACTGCTTAATGTCTTTATCGAGTACAACTTTAGATGTCCAAATAAAAATGTTACAGGTTAAGGTTGATCCTCGGTTTTAATAATTAATATTATTAAAAAAAATAAATAGATAAAATAAAATAAATAATCAAATATGGTAAAAGGAAAGGGGCCTAGTTAGTTAAACTTGGAAAGGTTGTGATTGTCAAACGTTTTTAAAAGCAGGAAGTAAGGATGCAGAGACTACTCTGGTAGATAGGCTATTTTATGGAGTGATTGATCTATAGGAAAAGTAATAATTCCTCAATCTCGAGAAGGCCCTGAGTTTAAACTATTTAAAGTTATAACCTCTAAAAAAGTTTTAAGCTAGGGTTAAAAATGGTGAAATAGAGTAGGAAATGATTAGTTGATAGGTCAGAATATTATCATTCCGAAGACTCCTGTCACTTAGGGGAAGCAGTTTTAAGAATTCAAGTTTTTGTTTGTAGAATAGGTTATTAAATTTACGGGCAGTTTAGTGACTCCTCTCTGCACCTTATCTAGTCTTTGGATGTCAGATTTTAAAATCGGGGCTGCAGCATATTTGAGTGACTTTAGTGTGATGTTTGGTAAACATTTAAAAAAATCAAATATGACTCCTAAACTTTTAATTAATTTTACAGATTTAATAAACTGAGTATCAATAGAAAGCAGGGGTAAACATTACCTAACAACCACTTAAAAGTTCTATTTACATTTGGTATTTTTGAGCGGTAACTGATTGGACACAAACCATTTAAAACTGTTAATAATGTCATTCTACAATAGTTCGTGGTTAGAACCCCAGATCTTATTTTTTTTGCATTAAGCAGAGTAAACAATTAAAGGTAGATTGTTAATAAAAAATAAACAAGAGGGGATCTAAAACAGACTCTTGAGGCACCCCTGAGGAGATGTGACAAGAGGGGGAGAAATTAGATTTATTACGAACCTTAAAGGTACAAGTAGAAAAAAGTCTTTTATTTATACTAGAATAAAACTAACAATCTCTACACCCCTCAGTTTAGAAATAAGAAAATTATAAAAACTTTATCAAATGTTTTGGTAAAATTAAAATACATGGTTTCAACAGGTTTGTGGTCATCTAGCATTTCTGTAATTTTGTTAGAGTAGGTAATTAGGTTGGTAAGATAAGATTTCTTAAACACAAAGTTATGTTGAATAAGATTAACTATATTGAGCTTAATTAAATAATTAAGTAAGTGGGATCTAATAAGCCATTCTATCATTTTGCTAGGAGTGGAGAAAACGCTAATTGTGTAAGATATTAGTTTAATAGCTAAATTATTAATTTAAATACTGTATAAATGTTTTTATAAAAATTTATAAAAATTTTAATTATAAAAAATAAGATAAGTTATTTTAATTTCTTAATAATTGATTTTCAGCTTTTAATAAACTGCAAAATTTCAATGTTTATTTTGAAACCATTTAATCAATTTGATTTTTATAAACAATAAAAATGTAAATTCTTTGCGTTAACTTTATTTATTATTTATATTGTTAAAAATATTATTAACAAAATTAAAAAACATGTAGCATAAAATAATGATTTGAAATTAAATTTGTTATTATATTTAAATTTATGACACTTATAAAATTAAATTATAATTTTTTAAATGTTTTTTTTTAATATTTTGTTTTTAAATTTATTTTAAAAATGTTTTTTTTTTGTTTAAGCTGTTTATTTTTTATTGTTCTAGTACAAAGAAATCTTGTAAATAAACAGCTGTTATTCAAGGTTAATATTTACTGACCAATCATATTTGTGCTTGTTTTCATTATATTTAGGCTCCTTTGTGACCATAGTTAAGCTGTATTTTACGCGTTTGTGGACTGTCTGTCTCCGGTTGTTTTATAGAGTATGATACTCACTGACTCCAGAAGCATGATTCGTGTGTTGGGTACCCCAAGTAGTGATATTCCGAAGACATTTTTCTCAGTAAAACGTTCCAATAAAGATCGGAGACTTCGAAAAAATTCTGAAATTATTGATGCCAAGAGATTATCCCTACACCAAGCAAACGAATTGGCTAGTTCATGTCTTCCCACTGATAAAAATATTTTTGCTAAAAATGTAAACATCAATTTTGCAAGTACTTATATTTTTCCCTCCGGTGTTCCCGTAAGTTATGTGTTTTTTACATACATTTGAATTATAGTTTCATAGTTTTTTTTACGAAAAAATATATTCTGCATTATCTAAAGAAAGTATTATATTTGTGGACAACGAATACCTGTTGACACTCAACTCAGTAAGTTGATAGATTTTGAAATTAATATATTTTAGAATTTGGATAATAGAATTGATTCACACTTAAGAACAGAAACGCTATCCAAATTGTGGTCTTTGCATACAGCTTACTATTCGTTGTCTTCCGTAGTATTTTGCAAAGCTGTATGTTTAATGGACTCATTCATTACTAAAGTTAAAGTATGTATGATAATGTTTGTTAATTATTTTATTAGGTAAAACCAAAGTATGCCATGTGTGTCGCAGTCGCTTGTTATTACATTACATCGAAATTTAATCGCTCGGAGGTAATTTTTATTTTGAGCCTAATGTTTTTTGTAATTAATAGTTTATTAAGTTCTGTGTTAATTATGTATGTTCTTATTGCTAAATTACAAAAGTCATCAGTTTTAAAGATCATAGAGGTAACAAGGTTGCTTGATATAATTTATTCCACGACGCTTCGTGGGTAATATTTAGCCGTTTTCTGAAATCTATGTAAAGGTTAATAAGCACATACTAGCAATATGTTTACTCTTTATGCTTATAACTAGGTTGTAGTGAATTATAAATATTTATTTTATTTGGAACTATGTGCGTTAGTTTTCTATCGTAAATTGCAAAATTAGAAAATTCTTGTTTTATTTTCGAAATTGCATTTCGTTTTATTTTATATTTTGATATAAAGGATTGCGTTAACCCAACGTTCGAAAATCTTATCAATCTTTCCAGATGTGGTGGAACGACTGTTGATTTGGCACGTATGATGGAAATCATTTTAGCTAAAATTGGAAGTTCAACTGTAACTGCTATTGGTGCAAATTCGTCTACAGCAATTAATTTTTTTATTTTATTTTTTAATCTGGGCATTTTTGCTAACAAAATTGTACATGACTCAGGGCACACTAATTTTACTCAGGATGGTAATTTTTTAAAACCAATTCCCGTCAATATTTGTCGTCAGGTCGAGTTTGCTCTAACTTCTACTGAAGCTTCATGTTTCCGTCCAACGTGTTTGGCTTTAGCATTGCTTAATGACTATTGCCTGCATTTAAACAACAACTTAGCTGGAGATTGGAAACCATCCGAGGATTTTTGTTGGTTTTCTTCAACTGACCTATTCAACTTGGCTACATTTTGTAATGTAAGTTGTTTTTATTATTTGAGTTGATATACTGAACAATTTTTTTCAGTTACATTGATATAACCACAAGCGTAATACATTTTTAATAATTAATTTACAGATTCCTTGGACCGATGTAGACAAGTGTTTATGCTTTATAAAGAAGGAATCAAACATTTGTTCTGAACCTTATACTGTTGGCAATGACTGTTCGTCTCGTTTGTTGGGCAGCTCTCCTCCTCTAGTCTGGACATTGTCTCGTCGTACACAGCGCAGTATTTCTTCATACGGTCCACCTGCACTTAGCACTGTTTTGGAATCTAATGAAGAAGCTGTTGGCGTTGATGGTTTTGTCGAAGATTTAATCAATTTGGATTTAAATTCTTAATTCCTGTTGGTTTTTAATTGTTTATATTTTTGTAAGATATCTGCATTTGATTTGATATGGATAATGTAAATTTAAAAATGTTGACTCACTTAATTCACGTAATCTCACTAAACTATGATTTATATTTTACATGGTAGATGAAGAAATATATATGAATCTCGAAGTTTAAAGATTATGTTACAACTTTTCGAATTAGGTGCTTATGTAACCTGCTTTTAGATTGCAGTGAAAAAAAATTAATCACGGCAGTCTGTTTTTTATAGAGTTGACTAAAGGTAATTAGTTAATTTTTGTTTAACTTTCAAACATTTAAGGTTTCTGTTGGGCAAAGTATATTGTCTAAAGTAATAACTTAAAAATTCTTCTGTATCAACTCGGCTTGTTACTTTTACTTATTTCATTTTATTAGAAAATATTTAATGCAATGTATTATTGGTTCCTAATTTAAATGTTATTAAGTCTTTAATAATGCCAATGATTTTAACTAACAATAATGAAGTTTTAATATCCGATCATTGTTATATTTTTGAATCCTCGTACCTTTACGCGACACATTTTAGATGAATCCAAAACTGAGTGTACAGTAATATATTTGGGTTTTCATGTTTGTGGATGGTTGCAAGCGTGCACGTTTGGCGTTTGACGGTATATCAATACGGTATGGCTGTTATGTTAGAGCTAGTAGAGCGCTAAACTCGAGGTTTGAGTTCTACCGCCGGCACAAGTGCGGGTCCACGTATGGCTTTGCTAAGTGTCTATTTGTTGGGAAATGTTTCCCATAAAATATTTGAGAATTAAATAATTTAAATATAGCTTTTGAGGTAAAGACATTTTTTCCTACTTAGAATAGCGCTATTTTTCTATGTTTGCTATTTAAAATGTTTTACGAGAAACATCTTTCAGCAGTGGACATGTTAGCGAAGCCGAACGTGGGCCCGCATTTTAGTGCCGGTGATGGGATTCGAACCCATGCCCATCGAGGTCCGAATTCGAGCGCTGTACCGCTAGACCATCCCGTCAGATACTTCACCACTGGTGTCACTAATCCATTGATTGACCGAACTGATTGTTGGACGGTTTAGTTTTAATGGCATTAATTGGCCAGAAATAGTTGTTTGGTATCACACTTAATCTGAACATGTTTGTCATTCTACTTGTATAAATTTAGATTTATTTATTGGAATTATATTTGTAGCATTGCATTTTATTTTAATTGCAGATAGTTTTTACAATTCCAATCACGTTCTTATTGGCAGACTTCATCTTTCATCCAAAATGAATCATCTTTATAAAAAATATCTGTTTCGAGTACGCATGATTATTCGTCATGTTTTTTCTGCAACACCGTCTGTTTGATTTGATCTAACCTGTGATGATATATTCGTGGTTGCTAGAAGTAACATTAATACTGGTCGGCGTTGATTTTTGCTTTTTTCAATTATTTTTTTGAAAGACGTTATTTTGCTTTTTTAATATTTTTTGAAAAATTAAATACGAATCATAGGTAATTTGTATCGTTATTATTAGCATAATTTTTTGTTATTATTTGTGTTTATCCGTGCTTGTATTTGGAACCCGATGTTTTCGTTGATAGTCATCCTCCGATTGCAATGGGAATTCGAATCGAGCATACGTTTTATCAGTTTGTGATTGAGTTTACTGCACTGGACATTTGTTGCAAGTTTTACTTTAATATTTTCGATTTTTTTTAATAATAACTCAAGTTATATATATATATATATATATATATATAGACTTTTACTGTGCACTATTCCTATCAGCCTTGTGTATAGATAGAATTTATTTGATTGTACAATACGATTTTTTATATTTGAAAGTTGCGGAACAGTGGCAAGCAAATTTTCCTTTTTTTGGCATCGTGTATACGCGTTGGACACGATTGCGTGATAATATTTAAACATTTTTACATCCATAATATTGTGATTAATCATTGACTTTGGAATTATTCATCCCAGTTTACAGCTGATTATTTATCTTTTGTTACATGATTTACTAGTTCCATCTTTCTGTTAGTGTATACACTTGCGTTAATTGGTAAACTCTTTGTTGTTCATGATGATGTAGTATATTTTTTCCACATGTTTCGTCAATTCTGTTTCTTAGTTCACATTTGTTGTATTAAAACGTTTGTGTTCAACACGTGCGCATGTATTTAGATATATGTGAGTATTGTGTGACAGAGGTGCAATATAAACTTTTTAAATTAATCTTTTGTTTGGCAAGAATCGATTTAGAAGTAATGGAAATATAATAGCGGCATATAAATCATCCAAGCAATAGACTGGTCACATGATCACTTTCTCATTATTTTCATTATGTCATTAAGCACAACGATCGATCTCTTCATGGCTTTGTATACGCAACAAAGACGGTACCTATTCGACCGAACTATTCTTCACAATAAATAGCCCAACTTTTTATTACGATTATTGCTTTTAGCTTAAAAGCCACATATGCTATGCGTATATCTTAAGATACTTTTTAAGTATTTTGGGTGTATGTTAGAACTCACTTATTAAGGTTAAAACTCCCATTACATCGCTGTTCACTTGGTTCTTGCTGTGCAAAATGCATCGCATGACGGAACGCAGTTTGAGGAATATTTGTGTCATTGGTGTACTAATGAAACAGGATTTGAATAATGCTTATAAAGTCTTAATTTCCAATTATGGTTATATTCCTGGCTGTTCCTCCTCCATGTGGTGCATCCTGGACTAAGTGCCAACAGATATCTTGACTAATAACGGTGGGGATCGAGTGCACAGCAGTATAACTGGGGATTTTACTGGGTTCCCGTTCAGTGAATAAGTGATAGCATGCGCCCAAGATGCTTAAAAGGAATCCGAAAGTATTTATTTACCATATGTAGCCGATTATGCCTGTGGATTTGTCAACTCCGAAGAAGATCGCCTTGTCAATTCCTGTGATCACTGGTGTCGTTGCAAGAAGGCGGTCTTTTTACCAAAAAACTTCAATTATTCCCCCAGGTTCTTTTTGCATCCGATAGCTTCTTGGTATATACATTCGAGAAGCTATTGAAACTTGGAATTAATGAAGAGGTGGCTCTGCTACCAACCTGTGTTGTTATTATTGGTAACCAAAATATGATAAGGATTATCATCAAATAATTAGGATCAATAGTACTATCTTCAATGTACAAAGCAACAGCTGTAATTGGGTTTTAATGGTGATCTGATTTTTAAGCAAAGTAACTCATGCTTATCGACTATTTTTCGGAAATGGAAAAAGTTGCTTTATTTAACAAGGTCGTTTGGGTGGCGAATTTAATCTTGTTTCATACAGCTAGTAGATAGTAATGTGTTTTTGAAACCGTTTACGAAAATTTGTAACCTATGGTAGGGGATAAAAAGCTTTAAATGGTTAAGGTATATTTGATAGACTTTGAATTGGGCTTTTCGATAGATCATTGGCTTTTTAATTAAAATCTCCCAACTACGTTTCTTGGCTAAATTGCAGTTGTTTGAGACTAACTGGTCCACTAGTTGTTTTAAGAAAATAGTACATTCTTCTTACTGCGGGTTTTTGCAAAAATTGGCGAGGAGTCTAATTTTTTATTGCACGTGTCATTTGTGAAACACTAAGCACTTATATTGTCACACGACCTTTCTGTCTGTTTCCTTTTAAATCTAGAATGCACTACATAGGGGTGTCGAGTTAAAGTCATTTTAGATTACTACTCAACTTCCCACAATCATTGACATTTCGACTTCTATGTTAACTGGTTTGTGGACGTTTCAAAAGTGATTTTATGCTAAGCCCAACTCATATTTTATTGAAATAGTTTGATTAAACACTTGTTTCGTGAAAGATTGTCCGTCAAATGTCTTTTAGTGATCTGGTGCCTTAATCAATGCTAACGCTCCCAATAAACAATGCACAAATTAAAAAAAGTATTTATTTGAAAAATTCAGATTAACCTAAACGTCATACCTTTCGAAATTTTAAAGTTGTGTTTGACGATTCGGTCAATTCGTTTGGAGTGTGCACACCAGACGACGTGCTGATGATAATGGACCGCATAAAGATGAGACAGGTGTACGTGTCTATACTTCCACGAACATGCGCTAATCTCGTGTTAATAGTGACGATCAATATGACTGCACTTTTGACGACTATTTAATCTTATATATCAAAGTGGATATCACGTGTTCGCACGATGAACTAATAGATAGGTGGCTCCATCATTTATGGTTGTTACTACTCAAATGTTTGACAGAAAACACTTTCAGGCAAGTGGATATTTAGCAAAACCATACAGGAGTCCGTATTTAGTACAAATAAAAGTAGGTTATGGTTGAATCAAATATTATGTTAGTAGGTACTGTTGTGTACACAAAATAGGTTTCGTAGCGTGTGCATCTGTAAAACAATTATCGAGGTTAATTTGATGATGATTTGTATTCCAATTGGAATATAATATTTTACAAAATAATCGTTACGCTTACTTACTTTTAAATTTAAATGCAACTTTTGTAAGGGTACTGAAATACTTGACCTTGAACGATGTGCATTCGAGTTTCACTCCAATGAAGTTCATGAGTGAAATCTACAATCTTAGTAAAGATTTTGACATTGTGGAAGTCAGTTGTTTGAGAAGTGATCATAATGTTTTTCGTTTAATATTGTGGAAAAGGATTATTTTAACAAGTTGAAATCTTTTTTGTTCAACGACTATACATGCTGACATTATGCCAGTTTTTGTAATTAAAGAGATAATCCGGCTAGGAACGGTTATAAATCGTTGGTGTCCAAATTAAATAGCTTGTAGATTTCCAATCTAAACACTAATTCCTGTAATATAATCATTAAAAATATATTATTATTATGCTTATAGATGAACATGTATTTGCAATTGTATAATGCAAATTTCCAATAAAAGCGATTGACATATTATTTTAGTACAAAAAACTTGAGTTAATTTTCATTCTGAAATGTCTAACTGGTTGATCAATATTTAAACATTTTTAAAACATGACACTAATAACCTTGAAGCCCATATCTAGTCAAAGTCACATGACTATTTGTGAAACATGTGTCTAAAACTAGTACCTGTATATAGCAAGTATTGGCTAGATAAATGGTAATTATACAAAGTCGTGTGGGATTACTCATGCACGGTATGTTTTATTTACACAATTCCTCAAACGTTGTTTGCAAGAAACATTGAATAGAAAATAGACATTTAGTATGCTTTACTAACATCAAAGTCATTCCGGTATACCGTATTACAAGAGAGCTTTAGAGGCATTCATTCCAGGTAGACGGAAAAGAACAAGAGCAACTGAACATGTAGATATAATTTGTTTGAGAACGTCGATCAACACTTCGCTACATTCAAAATTGCATAAGTCACATTCTATTTGATAAGTATTGCATTCCTTACAATATTATGCCGTGTCGACACAGGTGATCAAGCGCTAGGCACATAATTGGTTGGATGTGAGTTCGAGTCTCGCCACCAGCACTAAAGACGGACCTTCAGTAAATTTGCACTGATTAAAAAATGTTTACAGTCAAGTAATGAAGACCTGATAAAATAATAATAACAATTCCTCTTCTACAACTTTTCCCACTTTTATGAGAGGTTGTTGTCTTTGGTTCATTTGGTCCTATACCAAACCAATTTGAAGCATTATGTTGGGATGGTCTAGCGGTACAGCGCAAGACTTGGACCCGAGTTCCAACCCCACCACCGACCCACTAAATGCGGGCCCACGTTCGGCTTCGCTAAAATGTCCGCTGCTGAAAGATGCGTTTTCCGTAAAACACTTTAATGCAGTAAAAATTAAATTTAAAAAATTATTATTAATTAGTTTTAGCATTATATTTTTACTGCCTAATACCCTTCCTGTTGAAGGAAGTCCACGCTTGGAATTGGCTAGATCGGTTCATTTTTTATCTTCACTAAGCAGAATTAAATAAAATAGTTATACCGTCCTCTGAATTTTGTGTTAACAATTGCACTGCTTCTAAATTCACACATTAATTTAACCCCGTCATTAATTTAGTAGTTCGTGCCGCGTTTTTTCATCTCAAGCTGTAAATCATTGGGATGTATACAGTCCTTTATAATTTGCACAATTCCTCTTACGGTAAAGCGTTTTTTGTAAGCAGATCTGCATTTAAACTCAGGTTTGAATCTAGTTTATTTACTACTTGCAGACCCTAGGTACATTATACATAAAGATAGGTTTAAAAGGACACTTTAACCTCGTATCAATCTGAACACTTGTTGATATATTGCAGAAATCACGCGCTATCAAGCGATATGAAGGACGAATAGATTTGAATAACCAATCGGTATATTGATCATGTGTTAACGACCTTTATTTCTAGACCACTTACAACCTTCAATTTGATTGGTCAATTTACCTGATGGCCTTGAACAAAGGGGTTTTTATTTGTACCCTGTGCATTATGGTCTATCTGATTTGGTGATTATTTTAATCGGTGTTTTTTTATAATGTAATATTTTATGGAAATTTCAGTTTAATTTGCAGTAATATGGATATCAAAATCTAATCGGAAAGTATTAGAAACTGTGAGATGAATTCATTTCGTATTTTCTCATCAGTTACAAACATAACATTTTCAAGTACATACGGTTTTGCTTATGGATTTAAATTATACCCAGATTTTATTCCATTGAATTAATTAATAGTAGATTAGTCAGGATACCAGAACATTGATGACTTTTGTCATAAATATGTAGGGACTTATTCTTAGAGTAGGTTTTAAAGGTAAAATATGCAACGTAACAGTTAAGAGCGTGTTAACATATGATGTAACTCCACCGTTACCGATTCCAAGCCCAATTACGAAAGGATAGAGAGAGTTAAAGCGCAAAGTTATCGGTATGGATTTTTTTATTTTAACAAACTGTGACAAAGAATTGAAATAGTAATTTTGATAACAGAAGTTGAAAGGAAATTCAATTTTTGATATGCAGAGTACATAAATATAAAAAAATTAAGTACAATCATATAGAATAATCATGTTGCATCATGCTTATTTGAACAAAAGGGTTTAATAATGATAAAAAATAGCTAAGTGTTTGGAGATTGAGCTTATAAACATTGATAATTTGAGGCGAGTGTAAGCCTTTTGATGAGATTGTTTACAATTATTGTTAATATTTCGTTAAAGGCCGGCTTAGGCAACGAAACAGCTGTCCAAACATTATCCAAGATACTATCTAATTTTTTTAATAAGGACGCCATCTGTCAACACAATATTGGGCTGTTTGAACACGTTTTACGATAAAGGAAAACCGAATTCTTTCTTTACCTTTTGTTTACCGTATTGCGACTAAACATGTAAACATACGTTGGTGACTTAGGCTAGTGAAATAAAAGATTTCCTATAGACAATGATTACAAGTAAGTTTGTGACTTTTTAGAGGATGGCGACTTAAGGATGAAAAATTTGATTGTTTGCATTTATTGAAACAGCTTAATAGTACTTTTCATTAGTTTAAATGCATTTTAATGCACGGTCTATTTAAATAATTACTGTCATTTTTGTTTTTTCGTTTTCTATCCATTAATTTTTTTACTTTTTTAAGATACTGTTTAAACTATTATTATTATTATTATTATTAATATTATTATTATTATTGTTATTATCATTATTACTATTATTACTATTATTATTATTATTATTATTATTATTATTATTATTATTATTATTATTATTATTATTATTATTATTATTATTATTATTATTATTATTATTATTATTACTATTATTATTATTATTATTATTATTATTATTATTATTATTATTATTATTATTATAACAGTGCTAAGTAGTAATCAGAATTTGATTTCTAAACTGACAACCTTTAATGAGTTAAACTTATCTTGTTAAAGTTAAAACTCAGCAGAAATTGCTTCACATATTTTTGAACATGATTTATGGTTATAATTGCTGTTAGCAATGAAGTAAATAAAATAGACGCTCTGTTTATTTAGCATTGTTCTTTTTGAAATTTATAACGCAGTAAACTGAAGAGAGCAATAACGCGTGCATCTAGTTATATTTAATTTACAAGATTGTTTGTTTAATTTTTTGCATGATAGAAGACAGTAAAGAAGAAAATTTCTAATTATTTATTTATTTTTATTTTTTATTTTATGTTTGCTACTTTAAATGTTTGCACGAGAAACATCTTTCAGCAGTGGACAATTAGCGAAGCCAAACGTGGGCCCGCATTTTAGTGGGCCGGCGATGGGATTCGAACCCATGTCCACCAAGGTCCGAATTCGAGCGTTGTATCGCTAGACCACCCCGGTTTGAGAATTGATACATGCAAATTAATAACCAGCGCTTATTATTATTATTATGCAATAGCGATAATGTCGATTTTGTAAATATTGGCTTAATAAAGGGATTTTAAAATATGAATCTTGTAGTAATATGCACGTTGTGTCCAATTTTACACTTCTAGCTCAATTTTTCAATTTTTTACGATTTTCAAGGTCGAAAAAAGGTGTCCCAATTAGAATTATCTAGTGTTGCTTTAATTCAAACAAAACGCACACAAACTTGAATTTTCTAATCTTTTTTAAGTTTACGTTTGAGTTGTACGTTTCTTTTTTTATTGCAAATAATAAATGATGTTGCTCAAAATTAATTGAACACAATTTTAACAAATACGTAGGTATTTTACGATGATCCAAGTATGGTACTGGGCGCATGGAGGACTATACAATTAGGACAGATTGAAATTGGTATAAAATCAACAAAGCTCCATTGGTTGGTGCTATAACGTTCTTCAGTACTGCTGAGCGGTGACTACCGTGGTTTGAACTTTCGGTCCTCAAAACGGAACTGTTGCCGAATTTCCCAAACTGTGGTGAAAACGACTTTATGCAGTTTCCGTTTAATCACAATATTCAATTAAAAAACTTCTTTTAAAAGCGGTTGAATAGTACGAACTCGGGCTGAGAGGTCGAAGGGTCAAACTAAAGTAGACTTAGACTACTATGACTTACCAATGGGGTACCGTTGATTCTTCACTAGTTCAATACGTCACAGAAGATAAAGATAGAAACAATAATGCAACAAATAGATAATAATTACCAAAAAACTAACTAGTAAACATATTCAGGCAATTAAAACATAACTTTACAGCAGATGGTTCCAAGCAGAGGGCTAGAGTGTAAGGTTGGCAGTTTGGATTTTTAAAATAAAATAAATATTGCTAAAGAAACAGCAAAAGGATGCTAATCCAGCACACTACGATGAAGAAATAAAAACGTGATTTCGATAACACGGTTGGGTGAAAGCCGTAAGAAAAGTCAATCTTCGATATGCAAAATCTTCTATGCCGAAAATTAAAAATACGATTACATGGAACCATCTTGTTAACGAGAGCAAAAATGTGTTGTAGTAATAATAAAAATAACAATTAAAAGATTTTTGTAGTGTGATTTATTTTATTTTTTTCGATGCTAATAAATAGTACAAAGTATTTTGTGTGTGATTGTATATAATAATACTTTTAATGAAGTATCTAAATTTTAAACAAATAATCGATAATATAAATGGTAATATTGATTCACAAAATAGTCAGTCATAGTTTTGAAATGTCAATAATTAGTTAATTAAATTGGTACAATGTATTTTCCCTGTTTACGATAAATTCAAGTCAATTCCTAAAGGTCTTGAACAAACCTCATTTTTTATTTCAGTAAAATATTAATGTAAATGATTAAATAATTAAAAGCAATTATCAGTTTCCATTGTAATGACTCAATAATGTGATTTAAAATATTATTATTGTTTTTTATAATTTTAGAAGGACCCTGAAGACAATTCCCAACCACACAGAAGACGCCAGAATGACTTTGTGATAACTTTGTTTAAATAAATAATTGCTACGGTTGTAGTTGTTGAAAATGCTATGGTTGTGGGTATGATTACTATGATATTGGTGCGTATATATATATATATATATATATATATATATTTGTACATTTTCTATTCAAATACCTACATGATTTAATTACCCTATTTTTCATCTCTCAACTCACTGGAAGTTTATATAATTACTGACTAATTTTTTATTTTTTTTATTTTGTTTGCTACTTTGAATGTTTTACGATAAACATCTTTCAGCAGTGGACAATTAGCGAAGCCAAACGTGGGCCCGCATTTTAGTGCCGGCGATGGGATTCGAACCTATCTCCACCGAGGTCCGAATTCAATTAATTGATAATCCTTTTAATTTAGATTAGTCAAACTTCGATATCTTTCAAATAACGGACTACTGTACATTTGAAGATATACAGACAAGAAAATAGACAAATTATTAACAACTGCTCTTCCAATTCACAGATAGCATATTCAATCTGAAGAAGTATTACATCCATATAAGCAGAGATTAACAGTACCATACACCTTACTGTCTGCGACTAAACCCTAAACAATGGACTTCTTCTTCTGTTAAAGAAACTGTAACAAAAAGATTCAAATCAGACAATGTTTCCAGAATATCTAAATTTTATTCCAAGATATGTATAACCTACGGTAGTCAAAACTGTGCTAAAATTATGACCTTGACAACCCCGGTCAGAGATTGAAGCAGCAAGCAAAAATAGAAGTTGAATTTTGAATTATCTTAGCATCGCATGATGATATAAACGAATTAGTGAAAGTTATATAGTAGAATTGTGCAAAAAATAAAATGACTTTCTATTGATTGTTTTTCTAAAAATCGATTAACAAAAGACAATTTTCATGTGAATCAATTTTTAAATGTATAAAATGACTTGAACCAGCTGTCATTTTGAAAAATTGAATTACTATGATCCTATTTTGGGAATTACATATATGCCGCATTTAGCATTGATTCAAAAAGTAGTTAAAATAAAGCAGTTCGGTGATTATTAACTTTTATTTTCAAATAAACCATTTTTTGAATAAATGTCATTTCTTTGTTGCAATCTTGTTTATTAGATATACAGCTAACATACGTGTGTGTATGTGTGTGCGAGCGAAAGATTTTTGCATAAATGGACATGAATAAACAGAAATGAACCAACCAAATTCACATGACCTTGAAAACGTTTGGTCACGTGATTGAGTATCGGATGATGAAAATAAAGAAATTGTTTACCCATCAGTAACCAATGGAAACACGACATTTGGTAACCTATATTTAAAAAAAACATTATGCACTTGTAGTTTTGTTCGTTTATTGATTTCTCTACTTTCGGTTTTTGATATTATTGGATTACAAACCCACCAATAAAGTTTTCAATTGGGCTATTTTGTAACGATGTTTTCTTTGTCCAATTGTTTAGAATAGTTTGTACATTTGTAAAATTGATCAAGAGCTATTGCGATGAATGTTTATTATCAATTTTTGTTAACGTGTTACAAAACTCTCGAGCTTACACTGGGCAATCTTGTAAATATGGCAAAAGGGATAAAACACTTGGAAAGTTAAGCGCCACTCAAAAGTTTTGCCTGATGAAATCACCAAGTTAGCCATCTGCCTTGCAGTAGTGATGTAAAAAGAATGATTAATAGCGATTAAATAACAAGTGAATAATTATCACATACTAGTAACGACTAGATGCTCGAAAGTGTTATTCTATTTACTAATACAATAATAAGTTTACCTGATTTGAACAAACCAGGAGTATTGTATAGCTGTTGCAACCTTGTTAAGAATTGACAGTAGCGAAAATATTTCAAGTCAGACTTAGATACATACACCCTTTCAGATTTTTGAGCAAAGCCTTATCCACTAAGTAACGGATGGTTAAAACAAGCCCACTAAATGCATTATTTACAGGGCTAATGGCCCAGTGACCTCAAAAACGGTGGATTATTAGAGCTAACAAACAAATGAATGACCTTTCTGACCAGGTTTTTCTTATAGGTCCTGGCACACAACATGACAACATGGGAGAAGTGATTACATGGTCAAAAGACACGCTTTGTAGTACCATATTTTGCTGGTTATTTCCCTACCCTAACAGTGTAAGAACTTAGTGATAAGCCATTACCCTATTGACTGAAGGGATAGAAACACTCACGAAATGAGAAAAAATTGCATTCCATGTGCTAGAATTTTTTGTAGTATCATTTTCAATGTTGCCATTGGTGCTGACAATAATGATTACTGCATTGCATTTAATATAATTTTCATATAATTTATTTATTTATTAATACTTTAAACGTTTTACAAAAAAGCCATTTTTCAGCAGTGGATATTTTATTAAAGCCGAACGTGGGCCAACATTTGATGCCGGTCGTGCGAATCAAGCCCATTCCCATTCAGATTTAAGTCAAACGCTGTAGGCCTAGACTACTCCGGCACATTGGTTAATACACATAACTCCGTCAACAAACAAGCTTCTGCCAGTGTTATCAAACAACACAGATCACGTGACAAATGTTAAATGTACATATATTTGTACTTGTGACTTCCATGCGTATTTATTAACGTATTATTACAAATAAATATAATAATAATAATAATAATAATAATAATAATAATAATAATAATAATAATAATATTAATAATAATAATAATAATAATAATATTAATAATAATCTGTATGAACCACTGAAATTATGGATTAGTTATAACCAACCTTGAACAAGTTATATACTATCATCACATGTTCTTGATTTTAACTAGGTTAGATGTTACTTTTTATGTCCTAAAACTGTGTCTAACTCAAATTTCAATTTTTTTCATTTGCGTGTCCACATCATGTCCACGTTTTTTCTATCTATAGCCCAGATCTAAATTAAACCAATTACATAAGTATTGCATAATAGTTGTACGTAAATTTTTATAAGTTGCTTGTCAATGTAATTCACCCGGCGTGAATTTTCAAACCGGTGATAGTACACAGGTTGTAAGTGGATTACGTCATAAGTCAGACATTGAAACAAATGAGGTTAGGTTAAATATATTGGCAGAGACGATACGGACTGGATGGATATATATTCTAGGTAGAAAATTGATCAAGTGTGGTATTATTATTATGTTAAGTACTTCAATAAAAGTATCAGTAGTAGTACAGTGCTCACGTCGAACCAGAGCGGGTATGAGTTTGATTCCCGCCGCCGGCACTAAATATGGGTCCACGTTCGGCTTTGCTAAAATGTACGCTGTTGAAAAATTCGTTTTTTGCAAAACAGTAAAAGCATTAAAAATGATGCATATATGGATATATTGATTATTATTATTATTATTATGATTATTATTATTATTATTATTATTATTATTATTATTATTATTATTATTATTATTATTATTATTATTATTATTATTATTATTATTATTATTATTATTATTATTATTATCTTGATTGATGGTAGAAATGTATTTTCGTACTGAACGTATCTTTAGTGAGGTATTAAAGTTTAATGTAATAATAATAATCAATAAATAACAATAATAATAATATATTTATATAATGACTACGTGTTAATAAAAATTCTTAATACAATGTCATGTTTTAGATGGTTAATTCTTATTAGCTAATGCATACATAGTTTCTGAAACATATTCAAAGACTTATATAATGGATATTTATTCATTTCTTTGTGATGGTTGCCATACTCACCTCTCCATTATTTCTCTATTTGTACAGCATATTAAACGACCCATTCTGATAGTATAACAAATGTATAAAAATAACGAGGTTTGTTGGCCAATAAACAAGATACTGCTACTGTCTACAAAGATTGACAAACCGCTTGATTTTTTGTCATGGTTATTTCCATTAATCCAGGGTATATCTAGCCCAAGATGAGTCACGTAGAGATGAAAGTCAGTAATATCATCATTATCATCATCATCATCATCATTAAAAATTGAGATATTAAAAGCATCATTCAAATCCTTAAAGTCATCAACATTCTTGTAACCGACAGTAATCAAAATTGCGAAGAAGCTGCCACAAAAAGCAAAGATGAAATTGGATTTGAATTGTTCGAATATTGTGCCTGACACAGACACCTCACTGCAAGTTTTATCAGATGTTTACCAGTCTTGTTCATTACGTTACTGAATCTATTGACAAAGGAAAATGTTCAACATACTGCGTGTTACTTGATTATATGTCTACTTTCAATAATAACCAAGAGAAAAATTAATTCAACGTTTTGAACTACTTGAAACACCCAACCACATCTTAAACTGGCTACGTAATTATTCCCCAAAAAGGAAACAGTCAACACAAATTGGTCGTAATAAATCAGAGTTAACAGAAGATAATAATGGAGTTCCACAAGGTGCAGTATTGTCTCCGTTTTTATTTTCACTGTACGTAGATCCATTACAAGTTTCACAGCCACCACATTTGTCTAAATTTGCCAACAATATGCACACAAATTTCTTCAAATAATAATCTAAAAAAATTTGAATATTCTATTAATAGAATTAAACAGTGGTCTACTAACTTTGATCTCGATTTAAATCCATCAAAATGCAAGCTGGTTAAATTTATAATGAGGCGTCCAACAGAAACAATGAAATTAAATAAAGTATTCAAATTAAATCGGAGAAATGTATGTATCTGTAACAAAATTAAGTATCTTGAGGTAAACATGCATAGCAAACTTATCAGGTGTGATCATGTAGAGCATATATTTATAAAAATCAAATCCTTATGCTACTAAATAAGAAGATTAGGGAAACTAAATGTTGACAATTATATTACTAAATTGTTTGTTACATTATGTTTTTATTGTTTAATATTATATTGCTCACCTGTAATTTTTCCTGGTTTATTAAAACAAGATAAAATGTTGACCTCTTGTTGTTTTTCATCAATATTTTTACAGAGGTCAGGTTGCTAACCTTGCGCTTAAACCCTCCTTTTTCTTGAACCGAACGGTAGAGTTATTATTATTATAATAAATAATAATAATAATAATAATACTGCTTAAACAAAGTCAAGAATTTCAGCAATCACTTCAATCTATTTTATTGATTTTATGAAAGCTTTTGACAGTGTTTATCGAGAATCTTCATGGAAAATTGTTAAGTTTCACGGATTACCGTTGAAATATATAAATATTCTGCTTTCGCTATACCAAAATTCAAATTGCTGTGTTTGAAAAAAAGTGGTCATACTGCTATGATCGAAATTGTCACTGGAGCACGTCAAGTATGTATTTTGTTACCGTTTTTGTTTCTTCTGGTAATTGATTTTATTATGACTCGATCCATGAATAATTTCTCTTATGGTATCAAATGGAACCAAGGCAGATTAACAGATTTGGATTTTGCAGATGATATTGGTCTATTCAGTGAAACTCCAGAAATGATGCAAAATATGACAACACGTCTCAGTGATATCAGTTCTCGTATTGGCTTACGGATTAATTATTCAAAGACAAAAGTGTTGTGCACCAAGTCAAACAATGATTTGCCCATTAAAATTAATGGTTAAAATATTGATACTGTTGATTCCTTTACATATCTGGGAAGCATCATTGGTAAAGACGGAAAAACCGAAATTCATGTTAAAGCCAGACTTGGAAAGGTAATGTCAAACTTCCATAGACTCAAATCAATATGGTCATGTTATTCCATCCACTTGAAGACAAAACTTTGTTTGTACGCATCAATAATCATTCCTATGACAATAAATAGGAGTAAAACGTGGAAGCGAACGGACAAGATTGATAAGATGATGGATGTTTTTCATTGCCGGTGTCTTAGAAGTATTTTAAAGATTAACTGGTGCAATCACATTTCAAATGATGAGATCATGAGAAGAACTGACTCTCATTCACTCCATGGCATTATTACAATTAGACGAAGAAAATTACTTGATCACATTTTACGTTTACCGCCCGAAAGACCAGCAAGAACGGTTTTTGAATGGACAATTGAAAATGGTAAAAGAAAGGTTGGCAGACCACAGAAACTTGGCTAAGAACTATTCGGGAAAATCTAATTGAAAGGAATGTTTCATGGAATCAAGCAAAACGTTTGGCAGAATGTTCAAACATATGGAAACATTTTGTTGTCTCATGTTCTCTTTGAATTACAAGACTTGCCCCCATGCTCATTTTTTAAAGCAAAAGGGTTTTATAATAATAATAATAATAATAATAATAATAATAATAATGGTAATAGTTATAGAAATAATAATAATAATAATAATACTGCAAACGGATTACAATAAATATTTCAAACTCACCAATTTATTTAACCAAATTGAATAAAAATAATTTGATGATAGTATTATGTATAAAACAAAGCAACATTACAATTAAATTAGTAAAGTAAACTTTTCAACGCTGTGCAATTATCTGTGTTGTGCTAATAATTTTTATGCCTCGTTAGTTAGAAAAGGCTCAAATTTTACATAAAAGTAATTATTAGAAAAAGAAAGATTTTGATACAACAATTAATTATAATTTATTATTATTATTATTATTACTTATTATTATTATTATTATTATTATTATTATTATTATTATTATTATTATTATTATTATTATTATTATTATTATTATTATTATTATTATTATTATTATTATTATTATTATTATTATTATTATTATTATTATTATTATTATTATTATTATTATTATTATTATTATTATTATTATTATTATTATTATTATTATTATTATTATTATTATTATTATTATTATTATTATTATTATTATTATTATTATTATTATTATTATTATTATTATTATTATTATTATTATTATTATTATTATTATTATTATTATTATTATTATTATTATTATTATTATTATTATTATTATTATTATTATTATTATTATTATTATTATTATTTAGTTATTACTATCTTCAATTTAGACAACTTTCTCTGTTAATTGTAATTTGAATATTTCAGTTGGGATTTTTAACCTAATTAAAGTATTGAAACGAAACTGTCTGTGTGTGTGTGCATTTTTATACCAAATCAACCAAGGAATGAGAACTATTATGATAGTAATATGATCATTTGGTTGAATCAATACATTAGTGAATGTACAACGATATATATATCGTAGATGATAAAACCAACCAAGGGAAAAAGTTGCGAAAAAAGGAGCCAATAAGTGTCAGATAACCTTTTGTGTGAGCATGGGATTAGTCACAAGGATGGAAAAGTTTCAAAAAGTGTGACCAAATTTGCACGATGACGCAATACAAATCGTATAGTGCTATGTAAATATTGATTTTTCCACCTTATATACATTTTCAAGGTTAAATAATCCCCTTTTGATAGAAGGATGCACCAAGATGACTCACACTTACTCATGAAGGCTGACCAATAGAGTTTAAAAAATTTTTCTGTGGTTGGTATTATCATCCACCTGCATTTTACAATGGAAAGTTTTAAAAGCGCTCGTTATGCAAGTTGAGAGCATGCTGAGGTTGCTGCCGCCAATTTGGAAAAGAGCACAAATTGTTGTTTTTCACAACAGAAAGCAGAACGACGGTACGGGGATAAAGTTTTTAAATATTCCAGTGTAGTGTTCAACTGTACGTTGAACAAAAGAAACAGAGGTGAAGGATTAGGTTTTCGATAGAGTTGGTATGTTTTTGTTTCAATATTTTGTAGAAAACAATCTTTACAATTCCCAGTAACGTTGACTGTAAGATAGAAGAAGGGCGAATACGTTTTTAAGAAATGCAAGATGTAGTATAATCATTAGTGCTCAAAGGATCAAGTTAAATTTGATTCTAAAAAAGGACGACTGACAGTATAAGAGAAAAGAGCATGTACCGTGTGAATCACGTTTGTGCATTCTTCTATCAAAAGGGGATTGTGTTGACCTTGAAATGTATATAAGATGGAGAAATCAATATTTAGCTAGTACGATTTGTTTTGTGTCATCGTGTGAGCAAATCGCACAATTTTGGTCACACATTTAGAAACTTTTCCATCTCTAGCTTACAATTACAAGATTGGGATAACACACTTGCCATTGGTTCCTTTTTTCGCCACTTTTTTTGCTGGTTCAACTACTTATATTTCAAACAGTTAGGCTCAGACTTTTGTACTAGATACAAATAGATCAACACGTACTGTGAATCCTGCTATTTAACAAAGAAGATTAGTAATCACCAACTTTGTGATTTTGTAATCTTCTGTTAATGGCGAAGCGCTAACACAGATTGCATTGATTCTTCGTTGAAATCCCAATGTAATTTCATGTATCGTTACATTGGCTTGTCCAAACACCAGTTGGATGAGAAGGAGAGGTAGTCAGAAGTATACTTGAGTAGATGCTATTTTGACGGAAGCATTGTTATGAGAATATTAGTCAAGTCAATGGACTGCACGTTTCCGAAAATTGTAAACACTTGGAAAGAGTCATTTGGGATGCTATGTAAATTTGGAACTAATGAAGAGGTGACTGTAGACCATTAACTACGGTTGCTGTTCTTGTTCTTGTACTGGTTTTAATACATAAGATTAAAATCGATTGACGTTAAACTTTTGAATTAAAAAAACCATTCATATTTGTTGATATTTAGTGAAAACATTTTACAAACAGTTGAAACCATATTTTAAAGAACTGACTGATTGATTAAAAAATAATAAAATAGTCTTTTAAAACGTTAGACTTACTTAAGTGCTAGATTTAAAGCAGAAACAATACAGAATTGCGAACTGCAATGAAATAAATGTTGACATAAATAATCGTTTTAGAATGCTATTTTGTCTAGCACTGTTC